>JAJGRW010000507.1:453578-464023 GCA_025461045.1 Carex parvula | reverse complement strand
GAAAGATCCTAGCCAGTTGATAATTAATATGCACAGGTTGTGTCAGGGACACCAAAATAATATAACAAAACATTAAGATCCTGATTTCATTGAAGTCAAATTACAAGTTGGTACAGGTTATACGTAGGCTTTAAAACTTAATTTTATGAGTCAACAAGGGTCCTTGACCAGTTCAGGATTTAGAATCTTCTTCCACCTGTGCGAAGCACCGAACAACATTTATCTTTGTCTATAAAGAGTTCGACTAGAACAATCAAATGCAACAAATCAAAACGCATAACGGCCAACTTATCATAAATGGATGATTAGGTCTAAATTGGTCTCCTACCCGTGAGCAAAATCAATTAGTCTCCCATCAAAATTTAAGCCAAAAAAAGAACTACGGTTATTGAAAAACAAAACCTGTGAGCAAATTTAAAAGAACTAGGGTTATTGAAAAATAATCAACATGTGAGCAAATTTGTGTATGGTGATGTTTGAATTTATAAAAGAAGATCGCAAGCTTTCATTCTTTTGTTTTTTTCTTTAATCTACAAGGAAACCCTAAACAAATACCTAATTAGAAGCTGAAGCGAGGGGGAGTCTGAGCACGAGAGAGAGAGAGGAGAGAGGACTCGCAGGAGAAGGAGAGAAGTAGGACAAAGATGTCGCAGAGAGAGGAGAGGAACCAGCGTCACTCTTCTTGGTGCGATTTGGAATCGCGTGAGAGAAATTGTGCTGGCTGGGATCTAAATCGTGTCACAGAGAGAGAGGTTTCTCAATAACTGGATTGGTCCATTGATTCGGATGGAATTTTGATTTAGCAGAGGGAGAGATGGAGACCGACATTTTTATTAATATCCAAAGTTAATTAGAAATTAATATTTATGCCCAGAATTTCTAACTTTCGCCAAAAATGCCCAAGTGGGCCAAAAATGTCCTGAATAACTAATTTAGATTAACAACTTTTGAAGCATCCATCTCAAATCGCTGATCAATCTGACGGTTGAGATACTATCGCCATTAACCAGGTACCTATGGTCGCCTTGATTGCCAAAAAAAAAAAATGAGTTCCAAAATTGAGGCCCTATATATCGGGAGCAGCTTGGGTCCGATGCCCATCGGACCCAAAGTGGGTTCGATGGGCTCTATGACAGTCCGATCTGCTTTAAGATCCGTGCACACGTAAATTAAAAAGCAGCGAAAGTTCCTGACGTGAATCTTAAAACAGATCGTGACGGTCATAGAGCCCATTGATCCCACTTTGAGTCCGATGGGCATCGAACCCCAAGCTGCTCCCCCATATATCAGCTTCAGCCATCCCAGTTATGAAATTTCAACCTCTTATTTCCAATTGTCCAATGCAGAGATCTTCTATGGATTTTGTAAAACAAAGAATTGTGCAGTCAACATCTGATCAACTTTTAACGGGTTCAATTCCTCTCTCACCAGTCACCGCTTCCTTCTACTAAATTAGGTGGCACAAATAATCGTAAGATGGTGCGCCTTGTTAGTGTCGTGACTGTCGTCCGCACTCAGCATCACATCTGTACAAGTACATGGCACGTGGACTGGGTTAATTTTCGAACAAAAGGCAAAGAACCGTTACGTCACGTAATGAGACGACTGCAACCGGACCACAGGTGGGGTCGATGTTTCACTGACCAAAGGACACAGATTGATGACGTCTTCAGGTTCGTACGGATTAGACCCGTTTTTTGAAACTGTTTCTCCGTTAACTCTGATTACGGTCGGAAGTAAGAAAGTTCAGCGGAGTTTTCCTAGAGTTTCCCTAGGCAAGTACTTTCATGCACCAAGCGTACTAATAATGAGTAGATTGACTGAATGATATTGGAAAACTTCCAAACAAAAATGTTATAATTTCCAAAAAAAAAAAATAGTTATCTGCGCTTATGGCTGGACTGCTAATTTTTTACATATGAAGAAATGTATAATAATATACATAATATGATTTGTATATATTTATTGTTCTCGGAAAATAAATATCAAAATATTAACTTTCGTTATTTTTAGTGCAATTTTTTAAATTTTGTTAGGTACCATGTACATGCAACAATTTTTGTAATTGAAATTTATTTAGAAAGGTTCAAAATTTATAATTATGAAATTACAAGAAAAATATTAGTAAAGTTCTAACAAAATTGACATTGTGATACATTCAAAATAGTAAATATTATATATGTAGACAAAAAAAAATTTTGCACATATTAATTCTATACTATTTAGAGTGTGACATTTGATATGTACCTGAAAAAATGGTGAATCAGAAAACGAACTTAAATCATGTAACCTCTCAAATCTTATTTAATGAGTGTAGAGAAAATATTAATTTATAAATATCATGAAATTATAAACAATCATAAGAGTTATCATGCATTTACGAATTAATATAAATTAAGATTTAAATATCTGATGATTTATTTTTGGTGGGACCACATATTAAATATAAAATTACAAATAATTTGTAAATTTATTATGTGACCATAAAGTTTTAAATAGCTTTAAAAAGTTAAATATATAAATTTAACATTTATTGATCAAATTTTTGTTCGTCCTTAAAAAATATATAATTGTAATATATCATTAATCAACAAAATAAGTTTCTTTATATATTGCTACTAGTGGAAAAAATTACACAATATGAAGCAACTTAGTTGATCGGTACTCACATTAGCATCTACACCATGTCTACTGGCAATATTGCACATATCTAACTAGCTTGGGACCCGCTTTTACACAAAACAGAGAAAATTACGACTGACATACTCACCTCCCGGTGACCACAACTCCACTCTTCAGTCCTCCCAAGTCCCAAAGCGCCTCCAGACAAAACCTCCCAGCTGTATTTCTCACCTTCCCACTCTCTCACAATCTCTGCCTCTCAATAATCAACAATGCCACTCCACTGGAGACTCCAGTGCCTCCCTACTCTCCTCCTCCCCCTACTCTTCCTCTCTCTGCCACCCTGGGTCCCACAATGCAGCGCCACACCCATCGCTCTAGTCGGAATTAACTATGGCAGAGTCGGAAACAACCTCCCTCCCCCTTCGGCTGTACCTGCTCTGCTCGCTTCTCTGGGTATCGGGCGGGTTCGGTTGTATGACACCGACCCCGTCCGTCTTGCGTGCCTTTGCGAATACGGGTGTGGAGCTGGTTGTCGGGTTAACGGATCGCTGTGTGGAGGGGGTAACCACGCCAGACGGGGCAATGGCGTGGATTAAAGGGAATATACAACCGTATGTGCCTGCGACCAAGATTTCCATGATTACTGTTGGTAATGAGGTGAGGCTAAGTGCGAATTATTTGCTATATTTGTACATTTTCGCTATTCTTATTTGCATTTATGGTGTACTGGTGATGCATTTAAATTTACATTGTTTATGCCTCTTTTGTTTCAGCAGTTGAGACTAGACACCCGTTAATGCTAAATTACTTGTATCGATCAAATAGCCGTTGAAATTAAAGCGTCTCCTTTAATAATTTAAATCTTGATGAGGCATTTAAAACATAAAAATATAACTTTTTTCACACTATTTTACTGCGTATGTTGGCGACGTGTGCAAAATAAATGAGCATTTTAATTTGTTAAGCACAACATGTGAGACTCCATTATCCTTTAAACAAATTTAAATCACACAAATATCATGTCTTAACTTCTAACCATAATTATTTTTGTATCCAGGTTCTTACCAGTAACAACACAGCATACGCTCGTTTACTCCTCCCGGCAATGCAATCTCTACACGATGCACTTGCCACATGTAGCCTCGGTAACATTGCTGTCACCAGTGCCCACTCTCTTGCTATCCTTGCCACATCATACCCCCCTTCAACCACCTACTTTCGCAAAGACCTACTCCCTATCATCTGCCCAATTCTAGCCTTCCATGCCAAAACAGGGTCGCCATTTATGATCAATGCATACCCCTACTTTGCATATGATGCACAGCCGAATCATGTAGATATAGAATATGTACTTTTGGAACCTGGTTATCGTGGAATTTTGGATAACGGTACGGGTCTTACATACCCGAACATGCTTCTTGCACAAGTGGATGCGGTTTATCATGCGATTAATGCTGCAGGTATATTATTGTTAGTTTACTAAGACCCATATACTCGACCCAAATTTTTTTGGTGTTGTTCTTAGGTCAGCAAATAGATTAAATGTGGTTGAGTGAAAGTATTCAATTCCAAGAATTATTGCATAGATCCGTTGAATTTGTGCTAGTTGGAATTGTTATTGGATCCTGCCCCCACTATCTTTGGTATCAAATTACTTGGACCATTTCACAATATGACAAGTTGTATATGTTATTAGAGTGTGCCCTATATCCGTCAGTTTAAGAATCCCCAATGAACTAAATTATTCACTCAGGAACTCAACATGCCAACATGGTACCAAAGTAGAAGATAATAATCCTCCCTTGACATATGGTGACATATTTACTACAAACTCACATACGGACCCCTAATATGCATGACCTTTTTACCAACCTATGTACAGGTGGTGATTCAGCAAATAAAATAGAGGTACGTATCTCTGAGACAGGCTGGCCATCAGCGGGTGACTCGAATGAAAACGGTGCCAGTCCCGAAAATGCTGCGAAATACAACGGCAATGTCATGCGTCTAGTAGCACAGAACAAAGGCACACCCTTGCGGCCTGGTGTGACCCTTCGTGCATATGTCTTTGCATTGTTCAATGAGAATCAAAAGGATGGGCCAACATCAGAGAGGAATTACGGTTTATTTAAGCCAGACGGTACGCCTGTGTACCCTCTAGGATATTCACTGCCCGCGGATAACTCTACTAGTGGTACGCATGGTGGTGGAACCAGTGGCAGTTTTGGATATGGTGCTAATTCGACTTCAGGTCCTCCAGACGATGGGTACTACAGCATATCAGGAGCCATTGCGGTTAGTTGGACTTAGTTCATTTTCAGTTCCACTTTACTTAGGCTAAATTTGTTAACAACCCCCTCCCCCCAACCAAAAAATAAGTAAAGAACTAAAAAAAAAAGATAAATGAGAAAATAAACAAAGCAAGCAAAAGGTTTGTAGAAAAAGTCTATATATATGCTTCCAAATAGCTAAGTAGACACATAATGTAGCTACTTTTGAATCATTGGATGGGTGCTGTTGACCCTGGTACTAACTTCTTCCTTCTTTTTTTTTTTTTGAAATAATGAAGCTGAGGTGGCAATGGCAGAGAGTTATGGGCGGAACAATCGGTGCATGTGCTTTTGGTGTGCTATCATTATTATATTGAGCTTCAACATGTTGGTTAGAATAATTTGGTAGGAAATTGAGGGATTAAAAGGTTGACCCTCGCTCCACTATTTTATTAATTGAGCAAAATATTTAAAAAAATGGGGGCTTTTAATTTTTGTGTCGTCCTGTAAGTTATGTTCGTGCCTATTGTGTTGTACTGATTATATTAATTTTTAGACTGTCATCCTTTTTCTTATATTTTTTTGTTCAGATACAAATGTAGTTTTCGAGCTTTATTGGGGTTGCTTCAGGGAAAAAAAAATTATAAAATACTGTGTCATAAATCATAATCAAACCGGAGGAATGAAACCTACAAATAATTGTTGTATTTGCTGAAATGTCCATAGAATAAATAAACATCCGAACATTCTCTCTCAAATATATATACATTATATAGTAACATTAGCAAAAAGATTTGGTTCTGCTTCCTTTCTTGATTTTGAATATTCGAAGGCAAAATCTAAGCGGTTCAGTATAATCCTAACATTAAAATATTTCTCAAAATAATAATTCAGATTTAGAAATATTGTAAACCTAACCTGTAATATCATGCCTAGGAACAATTAGAAACCGACTTGTCTATACACATAAAAAGTTCAGATAATATTGTAAAAAACACCTACCAAGAATCAATCTAAATCATCCGTTGAAATTTGTACCGCTCCCGTTATGCCCCTGTCGCCATTGTTAATTTCCAACGGTCATCTGCCCAAAGTTCACTTTCCGTGCTCAAGTTCATTTTCCAGGCCGGGCCGGGCAGGATCGATTTGGACGGGATTGAAAGGCTTCAAATTTCAGTCCGATCTTTCGGACCGTGATTTTCAAATAATAAATCAAGCCCAAGATTCATGCACATTTGGTCGGGTACAGGTCGTGTATCATGCCAGACTGGAATGATTGACGCCACTGGCACTGGTACATGTCCAGCTTTGAACCGAGATATATGGTCGGCTAAGCCCATGCTTTTATGGCAATCCATATCTTGCATCCCAATTCCCAACCAAACAAATTGGTCGGCTAACAGCCAAGGCCGAAGAAGGCGAACGCATATTCTGAGAATCTCAACCGTCTGATTTTAAACGGAGTCAATCCGTCTCCTGCCTATAACATAAGGGCTTCTCAATATTAGTGCGGATCTATTCATCTTGAAACAGATCAGACGGTTGAGATTCATTAACTCAAAAGATTTATTTTTGAGTTAATGCAGAGGATACGAATTCGAAGAAGGCACTCTAACTCGTTGCTTGTTCCTTTTACTGAATTGTGGGATTTGCTACGTAACTAGGACAGGACAAAAATGAAAACCTTCCTGAGTGTAACATTTCAAAAATAATAATAATCATAATAACAATGATGATCATGTGAATTAGTGACAATAATAATCATAATAAAAAAAATTGGGTTTTGTAATTTTAAATTCTCACACAAAAAAACTAGTAACATACTCATGTGAATTTGTATCTCGGAAATCTTTCCAAGAATTTTGGAAAAAGTCCATTTAGCAGCACATGGCCAAACAAGATAAATAAAAAAAAAAAAAAAAGCACCAGACACAAGATCAAGATCAAGCGTCTTAAATTAAACAGCAGATCAAAGATCATTTCTTTCTTGTGATAACAGTTTAAAGCATTTCATGCCTACATATCAATCTGTTTCTTCCAACTAGAGATGTACTGAATCTAGCAAGTACTAAAAATCAAACCTAACAAAATTTGCAGCAATTGGGCCGCATCAATAATGCTAAAAATTGGAGAAAAGAAATCAGCGATGGGCGGTCACAAGCGTCTCAATAAATCGCAAGCCATCAAATCGCGGTGCGAATTTATCTTCGCAGTTTCTTGTCTGGTCAGATCCTGCGCTTCTCATCGAACCCTGATTTCATTATATAAATCAAATTAGCGCATAAATCTCCAAAACGAATTAATATATTATATTTATCACAAATCATCTCGTGCCAATATCTCCTTTTCAAGGGGTGTACCAGAAAAATAGTTATCGATGGGTTTAGATGTAAAGCGCCAAGATGGTTCTTTGAAAATCCAGTCAAAACAGAAAAAGTTTCTTCCTTCCCCCTTCCAACATACAATGGAAAAATCCCATTGAACAGATGCAAAATTACTGCGTAATAGATAATCATGTCCGGGATATCCCCGATCAAGAAACAACTGGAGACAATCCGGAATGGGAAAGGAGTACAGAGAGATCAAGTACCTTGCGGGAAGAGAGACTCTGCTGACTGATCGCAACGGAGGCGCACGCGGCGGTGATTAGAGAAGTTGCGACGAGACCAACGCTCTTCATTTCCTCCGACAAATTCACTTCAAGAACCCTCCTTTTTTTATTTATTTACTGTTTGAATCCGTCGCCTCCTCTCTACTCTTTTTTTGTCTCTCTGTGGTTTCCGTGTAAGCGAGTTCAGATTCTTGAAAAGCCTGCGCTTTATATTTACGAGGAGGGGAGATTTTATGAGTTGTATTTAATAGTGGGTTTCGATTCCGGAGTTTAAACACTGGGTTGTGGGCCCCACCCCCACATAAGAAATTCCGTGACTATTGCATTGGCGGAAAGCCTCGTAAAATCATTAATTAAATGAATAGTTTTTATTAACGAGCTACAGCGTACGATGAACGCTAAACACCAGCGGTTAATATGCTGGCATGGTTTGTAGGTTATTGATCTCCAAAATCAATCTCCGAAATAACTCCAAGTAGGTAGAATAGGGTAAACAATTACTGCACATAGTCCTAAAAATTTTATTTTTACCATTAAGAAAAATGATAAACCAAAAACCATGAAATATGAGATATCACGGCCACAACGTGAATTTGCAGCAAGAAATTGATTATGTCTACAACTTTATTGTTTTTCCACCAGTTTTAACTATTTCAAATGTTTTGTTTGGTTTTAATTGCCCAAAAAAATGTGGGGCCCACAATTTTCACCTTACTTGCTGTGACTAGGAGAAACAAAAATTGGTGGACGCAACGTGAAGTTGCAGCCACTCAATTTCTAGCCACAAATTCACGCTGCTGACGTGTCAAAAATGAAATTCAAGCCAAATCGTGGTTTTTTGGTTTAGTTTTTTTCAAATGGTAAAAATAAAAATTTCAGCACAAAGTTCTCTAGTGACATGACATTTAAATTTTTTTTAGTAAAAATAAATAGGATCTGACCTAAAGTCTTATATCATTTTATGTAAATTTTGTTTTCCTCAAAAGAATGTAATTGCGACAAACCTAAATATAATTTAAGTTTTTCGAAGCTTGATTGCTTGAGAAAATAACTAATTTAAATAAAACTCTTGTTTATATTATATTAAAAGCAATTTTAGCAATTTTCTATTAGCTTAATTGTTTTTATTTTCTCTTAAAAATTCACTCTTCCTATCAGAAGCAAGGGTCCAAAAAAAAAAACTAAAGTTAATTAGGAGAACTAACGTTCTTGTTCTCTGAAATTTGACTTTAAGATAATATTTGTAGATGAAATTAAAGTGCATATATATGTATTCAAAATAAAGAAACGCTTATTAATAATTTATTATTACTTGACTTAGCTAGGTGAGATTTGATTTCAGAATACACAATAAATATTTAATTAAACTTTAACTTTCTCATACGAACAACAAAATTTTAAAAATTTGTTATTTTCTAAAAATAAGAGATTCAACATGCATATGATACTTTATTTAAAAATATGTAACAAGAATTCTTTTTCTTTATTATTTTTTCTTGATCTTTTGTGATGCTTCGATAATGCATGTCTAATAAACTCTTGGGTGCAAATAGGGTTGGCAAAACGTCCTTACATGTGAACTTTTGCTTTACTCTAAAAATCTCCTCGTTTGTCGATACCTAAGCCTAATTTCGGTGAAAATTTAACATACATCTGAATCATCGATACCGCTCCCAACAATGTTACTCTGAAAATGGGTCCCACAAATACGATCACTGATTAAATCCCTGGTCCGCGTCGATTCGGTGACTTCTCATCTTGTAGGGGTCCACCCAGTGATTCTCAGTGGGGCGGTTGATTCCTCCAATTTTCTTTGATTATTTGGGTGCGGATAAACTTTTTATTTGAACCATTTTGTCCACGCTTTAGAAGGAAATTAATAAAACAGCATACTACCAGATAACCATAAGCATTAATGGAGGATCACCTTCGTATGTTCTGATTGCACTTCTGCCATTTTAAAAGATGTTCTAATTTGAATGATTGATTTTTTGCAGATGGCTTAGTGCTTTTGTATATATTGCAAATTGGTTACTTCTGATATTATGAAAGCATGAAACAAATTATAAAATTGGTTACTTCTGATATTACTTCTGATACTGTAAAGCAGTATGTTTTTCAGAAGGATTTCATGTCATACTATGATTTTATTATAAAAAAGCCAAACTTTATGCGAAACTAAACAAAATTTGCATACAATAATAATTGAGAATGTGACTCTCAGTCCAAAAAGAGAGAAATAGCGCACGGAGTTCAAAGCAGGATTTTTTTTTCTCCGTCGTAATTAGGATTGGTTGTAAGCCTGTAAGGAATCATCAATTAATTACATGAATATCTGATGTGATGTTCATTAAAGAAGTTAATAGCGACTTATCTAGTTTCCTTTCTAAAACATGGACAGAATTAGGGCTGTCAAAAAAGCTCGTAGCTCGTGGATCACTCGTAACTCGTCTTTAGCTCGCTCAATAGTGGACTGAGCTGTTAACGAGCCAGCTCGGCTCAGGCTCGGGCCAAAATAAACAAGCTGAGTTAGAGGTCAGCTCGTGTAATTAATTGACATGCATGTTGTACCGTTCCGTGACGGAGCCGGCTCCGCAGTGCCATTTTTCCCACACTTTACTTGTAAGGAATCATCAATTAATTACATGAAATTTGATGTGATGTCCATTAAAGAAGTTAATAGCGACTTATCTAGTTTTCTTTCTAAAACATCAACAGAATAGTCCAGACTTATCTAGTTTCCTTTCTAAAACATGAACAGAATGGTCCAAATAATTTTTTTCTCTCACCTTTTCGCTGCTAAGTCAAAAATTTGCTGTTAAAATCTTCCCCCGATTATTTTTAAGAGGGGCAGTTGCAACTTGCAAGTTGCAACGTCCAATTTGTACAAGTAAATGGAAGCGGAAAGATATCCACTCAAATATCGACACGTGTATGGA
>JAJGRW010000507.1:298578-448578 GCA_025461045.1 Carex parvula | reverse complement strand
TATAATACTGTAAAGCAGTATGTTTTTCGGAAGGATTTCGTGTTGCTCCTACTTGCTAAAGCGGTCTGCAACGTTAACCACGCCACCTCATGCATCTCGGAAATAAATATGTTGTTATTCCAAAGGAATAACAGGACTCTGTTATTCTGATCCCAGCCATTGACCGTTATGGATTTCATGTTTCTTAACTTTTTTTTTAGTTAGTAATAGGTAGTTAACTTTTATCAATTTGCTGTATAATTAAGGATATCTATTATGTACTCTATTTATTTCATTCAAACAAATCCAATTTCAACCAAACATTAATATTTTCAAACACTTCTTATTCTCGAACGTGCCAGTTTGATTTCATAGTCATTTTTCAATTACTTTCAATATGAAGCAAACCCAATTCCAGCCATGCGTGAGTTTTTTTTTTCAGTAATTATCCTGACCCAATTTTAATATTTTTTTTTGTTTTATATATATATATATAGAGAGACTAATATCAAAACGTTTGCACCAAGCATCTCGTGCAACCAAGTCGTTTTCGGATTTTCAAAGTCCAAACGGTCGATCCGAGCCGTTAGATGTGATCTCTATATTAAAATCTGCTTGGAGACCAAATTTTATATTTTTTGAATTTTTTTTACTATTTATTAAGCCACTTTGAAAATTACTGATTACATAGTCCAGAAATTAGTTGCACTGTTTTTACTGTTCATCCGGATCAGCAAAGTGGCTTAATAAATAGTAAAAAAATTCCAAAAATATAAAATTTGGTCTCCAAGCAGATTTTAATATAGATTGAACATCTAACGGTTCGGATTGACCGTTTGGACTTTGAAAATCCAAAAACAACTTGGTTGCACGAGAGGCTTGGTACAAACGTTTTGATATTTGTTGAGGAGGGATCAAGTTACAACAAAGTTACAACAATTATTTTTTTTATTTTCAAAGTCCAAATCATCGATCCAAACCGTTCAACATGATCTCCACAATAAAATGTACTTGCAGATCAAATTTTACATGTTTTTGAATTTTTTTACTATTTATTAAGTATTTTACAAAAAATAGTCATATTCAGACCATTGAATTTTGTACCCATCTTAATAAATAGTAAAAAAATTCAAAAAAATGTAAAATTTGATCTGCAAGCACATTTTATTTAGATAATCATGTTGAACGGTTTGAATCGACGATTTGGACTTTGAAAATGAAAAAAATAATTGTTGTAACTTTGTTGTAACTCAAATTTGTTGTAACTTGATCCCTCCTCATATTTGTTAGCTTATAGAACGTTACAATAAATTTTTAACATAACAAATTCAAACTTACTTGATTAAATCTTTTACTTTGCAAATATTATAAATAGTAATAAAATTTTGAATTTTCTAAAATTTAAGTTCCAACAGCAATTACATGGATAAAATAATATTCATATATCTAAATTAAAATCCAAAATAATACCTTCGTTGTGTATTGTAGTGTAAACTTATCTAGTTTGGTTGTAAGCCTGTAAGTAGAGTGGAAAAAACGTGTCGTGCCGTGACTTTGGTCTCGTACCGTGCTGTGTCGTGACTAAGTTAATTTTTCACGTACCGTGCCATGCCGTGACCAAAATGTCAAGGGGTAGTCACGGCACGCGAATTGTCACGTCACATGAGTCACGCCGTGCCTAAACGTGCTGTGACCATACGTGACTCGCGTGACCATTTAATCATAATTTATGTTAGTTTATTCAAGATTCACCATTAAATTAATATTTAATGGTCTTAATTACACGTAACTCGCGTGACTACGTGACGTGCCAAAGTTTCAAAAGATAGGCACGGCATGCGAGTCACGGCACGGGACAAGCAAATCACGGTACGTAATTGACACGCGTACCGTGCCGTAACCATGCCATTCCGTGATGGAGCTGACTCCGCCGTGTCATTTTTCCCACTCTACCTGTAAGGAATCATCAATTAATTACATGAATATCTGATGTGATGTCAATTAAAGAAGTTAACAGCGACTTATCTAGTTTCCTTTCTAAAACATGGACAGATTGGTCTAAATAATTTTTTAAGAGGGGGCAGTTGCAAGTTGCAACGTCCAATTTGTACAAGTAAATGGAAGCGGAAAGATATCCACTCAAATATCGACACGTGTATGGATGTTATTCGTTCTAATATCGTGTGCAAGTTGGTGTAGTGTAGTCGCCGCGCCTCCTGGAGCCTCACGTTCCTGTGTTTGATGTGATCGCTCGTGAACGCATTGCGTCACAGTTCACACAAAAAAAATCATACGGAATCAATCAAGGAGCATTTTGTAAAGCTACCCTGTTAAAAACTTAAAATAATATTCACCTTAATAAGATGCCAAACTTCAACCAGTTCACCTGCTTTCTTTTATTTTTCTTTTGTAGTTGTCGAGAATCAGCATTGGAGAGGAGAACTGATAGCGCCAATTAACGCTTTAAAGAGGTAACTATGATTCCGTTCACACCATAAAGAACGAAATTGTTTTTTTTTACTGTTTAATGTCAATTTTCTAACTTTATTTTGTACAATAAAATGTATATAAACACGCACGAATCATGACACGTGATCTGCCTACTAAGAATTTTATTAGCGCTACTCGCTACCTTTCTAAGTTCAAACTCGCTAACTTAACCAACCCGTTAGTCCGCTACTTTTCTAATTTCTAGATAACAAAGAGACGGAGAGGAGATTAAGGCGATTGCCCAAGAGAAAAAGTACCAAGGCGCGGAGGAGAAAAAGAGATCGCAGAGGAGAAAAAAGAGCGCGCGCGAAGGAGATAGCCTATGCACTGTCGACGCCGTGAGCTCGTGACTGGTACGGTACCACCTCTTTTCTCTAAACCCTATTTTTTTACATTAGATAATAATAGAGTTTAGCATGTATAACTTGTATATTCATGAATAGCTTGATCTAACTGGAGTTTAGCAAAGCTCAAAGATAACCCTAATTTTTACATTCATGAATGGCCGTGAGCCCGTGACTAGTACTGGTACGCTCTTACAACTTTATACCAATTTTATGTATAATTTGTACATTCATGAATGACTTGATCTAACTAGAGTTTAGAAAAGCTCAAAGATAACCTAATCAAAAAATTCTTCTAGTTTGTTATGTTTTTCAAATAGAAACGATGATAATGTTTGCAAAGGAAATAGATGAGAAGAAAAATAGAGAATGAAGCTTAGATATGAATTAATTGTTTACAGTGGATTAAAATATCTATTTTACAAAAGAATGATAGATTTTGTTCTTTTTTTTTCATCTAGTCTAAATTATAGATGAGTTATAAATTACAGAACTATTTAAAAAACATCCAATTTATTGTAATACTTATGTGGTCCTGTCGTTTAATTTAAATTTGACACTAATTTGTGATATGTGAAATAATATTTGTTATAAATTTTTGACTGAGTTAAAATTTTTGATATTCATTTCTATTATCATGACTATTATTTATTTTGATTGATGTTGTAATTTTTGTTATGTTTAATTTTTTTTGCAACATATATGTTTTCCTATTTAGTTGTACTGTAAATATTTTTGCCTATTCCTAACAAAAATTCTGACTTCACCACTGCTAACACATGACATGTTTAGTATAATGGAAGACTAAATATATCACTTTTTACTTATAGGTTAAACGTGCACAATTTTTAGATGATGTGCCGACTGCCAAACCCGACATTTTTATTAATATCCAAAGTTAATTACAAATTAATAATTATGAACCGCTGGATTTTTCCAAAAATATCCAACCCGGTCACAAAATGACCGATTTTCTCATCCCAGAAGCCAGCCGTTTTGTGGCCGGTTTTCTATTTTTTATAATTTATTTATTAACTTCATATTAAAATAGAAACTTTCATATTAAAATAATCTATTCAACCTTTCAAATACGAATTTTCTGATAAAAAAACAAAATGTCATGATAAAATTTTATATTAAAATATTGATTCAACATCTCAAACCATAAACTTTCTATTATTTTAATATAAAAAGCAAAAAAGTCAAATGAAATTGTTGAATTGCTAAATTGTTTTCTAATATTTTAACATTTTTCATATTAAAATAATATATTCAATCTTTCAAATAAGAACTCTTCTTGTAAAAAAATAAAATGTCATGATGAAATTTTATATTAAAATATTAATTCAACATCTCAAACCATAAACTTTATATTATTTTAATTAAAAAACAAAAAGGTCAAACGAAATTGTTGAATTGATGAATTGTTTTCTAATATTTTAACATTTTTCATATTAAAATAATCTATTCAATCTTTCAAATAAGAACTCTTCTTGTAAAAAAAAATGTCATGATGAAATTTTATATTAAAATATTAATTCAACATCTCAAACCATAAAATTTATATCATTTTAATATAAAAAACAAAAAGATCAAACGAAATTGTTGAATTGCTGAATCATTTTCTAATATTTTAACATTTATTATATTAAAATAATATATTCAACCTTTCAAATAAGAACTCTTCTTGTAAAAAACAAAATGTCATGATAAAATTTTATGTTAAAATATTAATTTAACATCTCAAACCATAAACTTTCTAGGATTAATACGGGTAAAAAAAATAGAAAACCGGCCATTTTATGACCAGTTTGGACATTTTTGGAAAAACCCAACTGTTCTGGGTATAATTATTAATTTGTAATTAACTTTGGATATTAATAAAAAGAGGGATGCTTCTATGGACATAAGGACCTATTTGTAAAATGAGCATATTTTTATTTTCAAAGTTCAAACAGTCGATCCGACCGTTCAACATTATCTCCATATTAGAATGTACTTGGAGGTCAAATTTTACATTTTTCTGAATTTTTTTACTATTTATTAAGTATTTTACAAAACTAGTCAAATTCAGACCATTGAATTTCGTACCCATCTTAATAAATAGTAAAAAAATTCAAAAAAATGTAAAATTTGATCCTCCAAGTACATTGTAATATGGAGAAAATGTTGAACGGTCGGATCGACTGTTTGAACTTTGTAAAATAAAAATATGCTCATTTTACAAATAGATCCTTAGGCCCATAGAAGAATTTGCCTAATAAAAATGTCGGTTGCCAAACATTTAGGCAATTGCCTTCGAGTTGATAATAGCAAAAATATATTGATAAAATCTGATATCGAGAAGAAATGGGTCTATATGGACCATACCTAGCAAACATTGCTTGACTTTACATTGATGGTGACAGCCTAGAGAGAGAAAAAAACAAGTTCGTTTAGGGTTGTTAGATTTTTTATTTATTTGCAATTATTATTGTAATTCTCAACCATCGCGCATTCGTACAAAAGAATCCACATCAGAATCACTATTTCTTTTTATTTTTGTTCCAGACAAGACCAACCAAATAGTTACATGCCGACTAGAGGTGAGGTTATCTAGGCATATAGACAAAAAAAAGTGTTGTTGTATCTTCATGTAAAACTAGGGAGACTAAGGGAGGCACTGTCTCCATTGACATATACTGATCAAGTGGTATGGCATCATCTGTGATTGGCATCCAATCCTCTGCTGCAGTTCTAACCTTCTGGCGCATGTTACCTGTCCAGTAAAATAACAAAGATTTTATTAGTAAAATGATAGTTCTAGCAGAAGAAATACTACAATTAGTAAAACAAATTTCATTTCTGTGTTTCCACATAGTCCAACAAACTGCACTAATAACAATAAGAAAACCAGTTTTGTCAGTTGTTGTGAGAGTATAAGCATATTCTATGAGGTCTTTCCATTTTTTCAAAGTATGCATAATGTGCTGACTTTTTCCTAACCAAAATTAAATTTGTTGAGCAAATTGACATGTGAGGAATAAGTGATCAATAGTTTATGTTGCAAAGCAGAACTGACAAGATGGGTCTTCTATCCACCCCTTAGTCAAAAGGTTATCTTTAGTTAAGATTTTATTATGTTCAATAAGTCACATGAAAACTTTAATTTTGGAAGGAATTGATAGGTTCCACCAAATCATTGCTCTACTAGGTTGTATACCTCTAAAGTTGAGCAAATTGTAAATTGAATGTGTGTAAAACTTCCCTGAAGAATGTCATCTCCATTCTATTGTATCATGAGCCAATGTGAAAGAGGTAATACTGATGAGATACAATAATTTTGTCCAATCACTCATGTCCATTCCTACCAATGTCCTTCTAAATTTTACCCCTCCCTTGAGTATTAATAACATCTTATAGCAACATGTTGGGGTTCATACATTAAGTATAGATAAATTGTTGATAATCTTCTCAATAAGATGGATAATAATCAAGAAAAGACATCTGGATACGGCAATCATAATTATATTAAATTTTATATTCCAACTGCAGAATTGCTTCAAAATATAACTACCAATGAATTTGATGAAGGTATAGTAAACAATAACAATGAATTTGATAAAGATATAGTAAACAATAGCAAATAGAAAGAGTAAATGAGAAAAATCATCAGATTTTCAAAGAAACAGAAGCAGATAAATATTTTACTACACAATTGATAGTGTTGCTTGAAGTCAGCTTTGCTTTGATCTTTGCATAGATACATATATTAATTGAAGAAAAAAAAATATCAAGCATGGTATATACTTAGGTTCGTGAGTAATGCAACAATGCACCAACTTTAGGGAAAAAATGAAACTAACAATATTCTGTCAAAACTCAAAACTCTTTAAGATCACAAGGCAAAAAATGATAATCTCCATAAAATCTCTTTGCAAATATATCTTGTGAAGCAAAGCTTAATTCCTCCATTTCTGGTAACAAAATTGACAGCAGTTTCGACCCTTCTGCTGCAATTCCATTCAACGGCTCTGACACACGCAATAACAGATCTGAATAGAGAGCTGAAATCGACTTTGAATTTGGTGCCTTTACATCAAGCACTGAAAACAATGAAAAACCCAAAACCAAGGATGATACCCTTCAGGTTAAGTCAGGGATGTGGGCCGACTCCTTGAGCCGTGGATCGATCGATCTTGATGTAACTGCACGCAAGTTTCTAATGCGCGGAATAGTAAGACACTAAGATAGCATTTCCTATGAAAAAAAGCTTGATATATTATTTTTTGTGCAGTGAAGAAAGTTAGTGTAACTGATAAGAAAGATTCAACACTCAGCCAAGCTATTCAACATCCAAGTAAATTATATTAATTCGAATATCAGAGGCATATGATTCGGTAAAAATAAGTACTGTTCATTTTCCATGTTTGAGAGTTTCATTCTTTTTATTTTTGGTTGAAGGATACCAGAAGAAAAAAAACCATGAAAACTTAACCATACCTAAACTGCAGTTCATTCTGAGTTAAAATGTCGCCAATTGAAAGGTAGCATCTGCAAATAAATCAACCTCCTCTTGCACATAGTTTCTTGTGATTTCTAAATTTGGAGTGGACACAGTCACAAAGAGGTCCATCCTTTTTAGAGCTCTTATCAGCTGATCCTATGCATTGCCAAGAACAAAAAATCAATAACAATATTAAAAGAGTGAGGCTACGGTACTATGCATAGCACGGACCCACGGTTGGGTCCGTGCTATGCATCAATATTTGAGTTTTCAAAATCCTAACGGTCGATCCGAACCGTTCAACATGATTATAAAATGAATATATACTTGCAAACCAAAATTTACATTTTTTCGAATTTTTTTACTATTTTTTTAGATAGGTAGAAAATCACTTGATCTGAAAATTCTGGACCATCCAAAAACAGTGATTTTCTACCTATCTAAAAAAATAGTAAAAAAAATCGGAAAAATGTAAAATTTGGTTTGCAAGTACATATTCATTTTATAATCATGTTGAACGGTTTGGATCAACCGTTTGAATTTTGAAAACTCCAATATTGAGCCGTAGCACGGACCCAATCCGTGCTATGCATAGTACCGTAGCCTCACTCATATTAAAACATGTTGACTTATTAGCTGGAACATGATGGACATTTATTTCAAGATTCTTTTTGGTTTCCTAGGGTCTGATTGGGAAATTTACCAGAAACAATTAATGATGCAGCTTATATCACTTGGTCCTTTGCATCACCATGACCAAAACTTTCAGTAACAAAGATGATGACACCTTTGTTCTCTTTTTCTATATATTCTATTTGTTTGTTCTTTTGATACAAATTGACGTTTATCAGTGAATTTTGGGTTCTTTTGGTGCTTTAGCCGAGATACTTACCATAAGCAGCTATCGCAGCACGTGGATTAAAGTCTCATCAAACTCATCCTTTGATGTGCTCCCTCGAGGTTTTTGCCTAACCTTCTCCTTGGTGTATTCATCTCTTTCAATACTGTTATACAACTTGGTCTCTTTATAACTAATAAACAGGTCAGCCTGTTTGTACCTCCATATCTATTGCTAAATATCATAATTCCCAATACTAACTATGCTGAACATGATTTGTGTGACATTCCTGTTGAATATGAACCAATATATCTATGTACATAGATATATTGGTTCATATTTAACAGAAATGATTTCCTGATTTGACACTTTTGTTGTATTACTCTCAACCCTAAACCCTAAATTCTAAACCCTAAACACAATTTTTAGATGAAGAAACTAACAAGATTCACAGTCTTTATTGTAGTGATCATGTTATGAAGAAAAGATATATTGAGAAATAAAATATTAGCCTCAGGAATAATCATATTGGCATAGTTAGGAAACAAATAGAGCTAGCATCGAATAGTACAGCTGTCAAGCTATTTTTGGTACCTAGCTCTATCTTAGCAACAACTAGCAAATCTCTGTAATTTAGGAACAATTAGAATGTAATTATTAGCCCCTGTAAATTAGGAAGTAGGCCAACGGCTATTAGAATTTTTAGGCTATAAATACATGTATAGACCTTGTAAAGATCAGAACACAATTTAATAAAATCATTGTTCATCATTCTCTTTCTCTCTAAATTCAATAAGATATTAACCAACGTAGACTACAATCTTGAAATACAGTCATTATTGTTGAGAAATAGAGAAGATTTGAGAAATGACTAGCCTCAGGCCTGTTAGGGTTTTCTCATCATTGGATAAAATAAGAAAATAGAGAGTTACTTTTGGTTTAAAAAGCATCTATATACATTTTCTATTTTTAGATTGTTAGCTAGGCTAACTATTAAGCATAGCAGTTGTAGTTAGGATAGCAGTTGTAATTAGTGAAACAGGAAGTTAGTTAGCAAACAGCTTCTGTTATTCCTCTCACAGCTTATAGCATTGTATTACAATTGTAATTACACTAATAGAAACTGTTATGCCTTATCCAATATGCCTAATACTAACAGTACAATCAAAAATAGAAAATGTAATTACACTAATAGAAACTGTTATGCCTTATCCAATATGCCTAATACTAACAGTACAATCAAAAATAGAAAATGTAATTACACTAATAGAAACTGTTATGCCTTATCCAATATGCCTAACACTAACAGTACAATCAAAAATAGAAAATGTAATTACACTAATAGAAACTGTTATGCCTTATCCAATTTGCCTAATACTAACGTTATAATTCTTAGGCAACCGTTATTTCACTTGTATAAAAAGGGTACACAGTCCCTCTTGTAAAAATAAGATTGAATACAAGAAGTTTCAACAATTTTGGATTTGTGATATTAACTTAAAACACAAGCAGTTCAACAAGCAGTTCAATAGTTCATGTCCCGTTTGCTATCACACAGCATGAGAGATCATCATGAAATTCTTGCCACTGAAGGCAAAACCATCACTTGCAAAGGTACCAATTGCAAATAATGCATGAAAAAGCACTACTTCAATTCTATGTTTTTCTTCTTGTCTAAAAGTTTCTGATAGGCAATTTTGGCTAGTTGAATTTGTCCTGTAATTTAATTACTGTTGGGCATCTTAGGCCCTTGTAAATAAACTCTTTTTTTTAGTATCAATACATCTGTTGGCGGTACTTTACAAATGATAGGTGTTTCATCAAAATACTTTTTTGTTTAATTCTTATGAGCGCAGCTGCTGTCGTTTGGGCCCCCGGCGAACCATTCGTGATTGAAGAGGTAGAAGTCGATGCGCCGCAGTGGATGGAGGTTAGGATCAAAATCCTCTTCACTTCAATCTGCCACACTGATTTAAGCGCCTGGATAGGCAAGGTTAGTTACATGTCAAAGTATATGTTTGTTTTAATATCTGATTTTGGGAATTATCAATTTTGATTTGATTAATTATTATTCCAAGTACCCTTGATCATCTGTTTATTACCTCTTTTTTTCATATACATTTGCAGAACGAGCAACAACGTGCATTTCCTCGTATTCTTGGTCACGAGGCTGCCGGGTAAGAGGACTTGAAAAGTTTTTTTTACAGAAACAATTATATTAGATGCCTCCAGATTTTATTTTTCTTTGGTGAATTTTAAAATGCATTCTAATACCTATAATTTCATCGTATTTACCTACATGTCACGACCAAAACCGCAATTTCTTTCCCTAATTTTTTTTATTTGAGATAAAAGCGGAGATTAAGTCTCTCAACTTTAATTTTCATATAAGATCTTTTACCTGAGCCACTATATCAAAGTTTATTTTTTTATTTTCTTAAAAGTTAAAACATTTAAGTTCTGACTTCACCATTTTACGTTTACGAATGTTTGAAGGGTGGTGGAGAGCGTGGGATTAGGTGTCGAAGGAATCAAAGCCGGGGACCACGTGGTGCCAATATTCAATGGCGAATGTGGCAACTGCACATATTGCAAATCTGACGAAACCACCTCTGTGCCGAGTACCGTGTCAACCCCTTAAAGAGTACCATGACAGCCGATGGAAAGACTCGGTTCTTTAAAGCAAGGCATTGATGGTGAGGACCGTATGCCCGTGTATCACTTCCTCAACACCTCAACATTTGCAGAGTACACTGTGCTCGACTCGGCTTGTGTTGTCAAGATCAACCCAATGGCACCTCTTGATAAAATGTGCTTGTTCAGTTGTGGCATCTCTACTGGTAACAATTTATGTTCCTTTGCAAAAAAAAAAAAAAAGGATAAAAAACAGAGAAGGTAGAAAAAAAAAAAATGTTGCAATGTAAATTATGAGGTTATTTAAAATGGGCTAGGTCATGGGCCTTCTGGTATTGTTCAACCTCAGAAGAAGGCCCATTCATATAATTAGCTTGGGCCATTCAATCAGAATTGCATTAGAACTTCCTTTATTAAATTTTCTCTCTCTTTTTTTTTTTGCTTTCTGAGTACAATATAACATTTCACTTTTTAACCCTGTTAATTGTTAAATTTACAGGCATTGGAGCTGCATGGAATACTGCTGATGTAAAAGAAGGCTCCACTGTAGCGATTTTCGGCCTTGGTTCTCTTGGTCTTGCAGTTAGTTTCATGTTTTCTTTTCTCTTTTTATGGCACCAAAATAGTTACATTTTAATGATAAGTGATATTCATGCACAGGTAGCAGAAGGTGCGCGACTGAGAGGAGCGTCAAAAATTATTGGAGTTGATATTAACCCTGAGAAATTTGCCAAAGGTACGCAGTTTGCTCTTTGTGTTTTTAATTGTACAAAGCTATAATGAATTGTTTCATAAATACTGCATTCTTTTTTAAATGCAGGTAAAGAGATGGGCATTATTGATTTTATAAACTCGAAAGAGTGCGAGAAGCCTGCCAGTGAGGTATTGTCACTTGTTATTTCACATATAATGTGTGCCAAGAATCTTTTTAACAAAACTGTAACTGAAACGACAATTGCGATCCACATTCTGTTTTTTTTTCTGGTAAATGGACACGAAATTGCAAAATCAAAGCACATGTTCACTGATTGAAGAAAACATATTTGAGTTCTTAGTATCTTAGGTTTCTCTTTTGCAATCATAAATATGATTGTGTGTGTGTATATATATATATATATAGGTGATAAAAGAGATGACAGATGGAGGCGTAGATTACAGCTTTGAATGCACTGGAAATCTTCATGTGCTCAGAGAAGCCTTTGTTTCTACCCATGATGTAAATTGTTCTTGTCTCTTACACATTCAAATTAATCTCAATATCTTGTTTCAAACACTGGAGAACTTGCAATTTATGTTGTATCCTCTTAATTGCAGGGGTGGGGAATGACTGTAATTCTAGGAATCCATTCATCCCCTCAAATGCTTCCATTACACCCAATGGAGCTCTTTGATGGTCGAAAGATCACCGGTACCACTTTTGGGGATTTCAAGGGAAAGACTCAGCTGCCTGAAATCATAGACAAGTACATGAAAGGGGTTAGATTTTCTCTTTTTCTTTGTTGCCGCTTCTCATTGATCAAGAATATCATTAGCTGCAGTAGACTAAATTAATATGACACAATTGATCTTTGACTACCAGTACAACAAAAATTACAACAACTGACAAAGTCCTTGAGAATACACCGGTATTAGGCATGACTAATATGAGATCTTCTGTGATATGTTGGTACATAAAAATTCTATGTAATATAATTGTTGCTACTTATCAGTACATGTCTTGACACACAAAATTATGTTCTAATATAAATTTTAGGAGTTGAAGATAAGTCTGGAGGGATTTATAACACATGAGCTGCCATTTGTGGAGATAAACAAAGCTTTTCAGCTGCTCAAAGAAGGCAAAGCTCTTAGGTGCCTGCTTCGGCTCTGAATTAAGCATGCCCAAAAGACACTTTCTGGAATAAACAGTTTGATTCAATAAAAGTCTGACAATTGATGTAATTTATGCATTGATTGATTGTATGCTTCCATAATAATTTAATCACTGTGATAGAACACATATATAGTAACATAAATGGAACGAGGCCTCAGATTTCGGTTTTTATTTTTTTCATATTATTTCACATGCATAAAAAATTTGCAGCACAGAACATAGTTGTCAATCTCAACAACAAAAAAACAGAAAGAATTAATTAATAACAACCAAATGCAATCCCTTCAGTCTTTAGTTGATTGTTTTGTAATTTGTACAGTTTTAGATCGACAGACTGCCGCAAACAGGCTTTCACAACCAAGTCCCTCCTTTGACTGTGAGCGGGACCTATCTGTCAGAAACTCAGAAACATGTTTTGTCAAAGATGAAATGAAAATAAAACAGAATCAGAATTTGACATTACCTTCCCTAGTTTCATTCGTCTCTGCCGTGCATTGTACATGCCTTCTCTGCAATACTATACGTACCGAGAAAAATGTGGAATGACAGAATAAGGCTGTAATTTATATTTGATCCATGTATATTATTTGTCAGACATTTAATAAATTTTGGGTGGCTCCAGCCCGCTTTCTAATTGTTCAATTTGTGCAAGTTACAGTATTTTGGTTGCGATATTATTAGACTAACTAGAGACACGCGGGATGGAGAGGGATATCAGCAGAAGATAGGAAGATTAGCATAACAGAATTTAGTTTACATTTGACAAAATATTTACTCTGTAAGCTATATGTAAAGGGGGAATATTTTGATGCATAACTAGTTTGACATACACTTTAGCGACCAAATACTCATCAGTTGTTATGAAACAAACCATGTCATTAGCCTAGAACAAAAGCTCCTCTTTATGAACCCCTTCCAGCTCAGGTGTACAGACATAGCCAAAATTAGTTGCAAGACTTATGTTTTCTATCAGATGTTGATCAAAGTGTATATGTATATAACAACTGAGACAATTTTCCATATTCATAAAAATGGAAACTATTCACTACATTGTGAACCAGATCCAAGGAGACAAGAAAACCAAGCCTGGGCCAAAACTAGGTTGGTAGATAACAACATGAGTTATGATACCGCACGAGTAGATAAATTGAGCTTTCAGCTGCTTTTTAAGGCGGGGCCGAATTTAGAAAACCAATGATAGAAAAAAAACCGCATCATTCTTCTATCAATTATTGTGTCAATTGATGTACTTGTGTGCATTCACAAGGCGCATGCTCTCAGTTATTTTGAGACAACAAAACATGTAACACATTAATGGAAGTATAAACGGCATTCACTATAAAAAAAACTCTGTTGGAATAACAAGCCAAACACTTCTCTTTTTTAAGGTTAAACTGTACATCTACACAAACATTTGCATCACACAACACAAGTTCTTTCAATATTTTAACAAATAAACAAAATAAAGGAAAATAGAAACAAGCAACTACAGCCCTTCACATCTGGTATACAATGAGGTTTAGTTATTTTTTTCTTCATTTTCTTCCCTTGCAAATTAAAAACAAACTGCAAACTCTTATGAAGAGAAACTTCAACATCAGATAGTTATCACTCCAGTCCTTACTCTTCCCGCTATATTTTCCAGAGCACCACTCCTGTTATTAGAAAAATCCTATACCAGGCCTTGCTTTAATGTGCATTGCAAATTTACCACTAGCCTCCTGAAAATAGCCAGCCTTACACTTGCACTAACTCTCGCCTTTTCCCTTGGAGAAGAACCTTGTAAACCCGCTCCTGCTATGTGACTTCTCACTGAAGTTCCCAGACAAGCTAGAATTGGAAGAGGACCTTGGTGACCTATGCTTTGGGCGCTTTGAACTATTCAGGGGTGATTTGGGAAAATTCCCATTTTCAGTGTCTGACATGCTCATGTGCATGTTGGACCCGAACCCGTCAACCATAGGTGACTCAGAACCATCTAAATGCACGGGTGTTTTTGGGGTGTGCATGAAATTACTGGCACGTGGGTCCCTCTCGTCATCTGAAAGGTTGTCAGTAGATTGACGGTGCTTTTGTTCTACTGGTGGTCGCATAGACTGCAGCTGTCGGCCCAAAAAGAGGATAGTTTCTTGGCATTCAGCAAGTTTTTCAGCTGCTGCAGTTATTTCTTTCTCCTATTAAAAGAAAAAAAATATATTAATTTTGTTAAGAACTTTCAATAGAGCAATCATGTAATGTAGTATTAATCTTCCCCTATGGCACTCCCATCCAAAAGCATGAGAGATCAGTTAAATTTATCATGTAGATGAAAATATTTTACAGAGGCTATTTAGGACCTAGTTGTATGAAAGACTTGAACCTTTTTCTATTCTATAAGTATCTATTGATGCAACCAGCTCTGTTACTGTGAATTTAAAAAAAAAAAAAAAGGAAAAGGATACATCTAATGTTTTAACTTTTCCTTTTTACTTTCAGATCTGAAATTTCTTCTTACGTTGCATTTTTCTCTCATCCACAAGTCTGTTATTCTCTCACGTTGCATTTTTCTCTACCAAAATTATGTACATTCTAGTGAACTCAGTTTTCTATATAATGGCCAGTCTTAATGATTGTTTGATTCTTCTTAAAAAATTTCGAACAGCCAAGCAAAATATAAGTTACCTGTTTTGCCTTGATGTCCTCTTCAGTATCAACAGCCATTGAATTCTTCTCATTCCTTAAATATGAAATCTCATGTCAAATAGGATTTTTTTTCTTAAATCTAGAAAATTGTACAAGACAAAAAAAGTAGAATGAACCAAGAATTATTTTATGTTATCCATGCTTTACTCATCTTCTGTGTTTTAGGCACTATCTCCATTAATCAGAACCACAGTATAGACAAAAAGCGCGGCACAGATACAAAATATGTCTCAAATTTTCAACACGTACCTTTCCAATAGCTCTTGAAGTTCTTTATACTTCACCAAATCCTCCTCGTGGCATTCTCTCTCCTTCACAAGCTCCTCATTTAATGTTTCGATTTTCTCTTTCAAAGAAGCAATCTCTCCTTCAAGCTCCACTTTGCGGGTCTCAAGTATGTTATAAGACTCGGTCATACACTTCAATTGGGTATCCATTAACCCATTAGCCTTCTCACTGTCTGCCAATTTTGACCTTACCTCACCCAAGCTCTTCTCCATTTCAGCAAATTTGACTTCCGTGCTCTCCAGTTTCTCATTACATCTTGCCAACTCCTCTTCTAGAGTTTTCTTCTCCAGCTTCAGTTCTTCAATGTCCGGGCTGGATTCCTCTAGTGGGGCCACCTTATTCTCCAAAAGAGTCACCTTATCCACACAATCCAACCCATTGTTCTCCCCTTCAATTGTTATTGTGCTGCAGTTCATGTTATTGGTCTCTGATAAAACACCAGACAAAACAATTATTAGGTCATACAAACCCCTCTCAGCATCAAGTGCTTTATCGACTGATACCGAGAATTCCTCAATTCTAGTGCAGAGTGTCTGACAATTTTCAGATGACCTCCCATGAATCTCAGTCGCCTCTTTACCGAGTGAAGTAACGAAGTCACGAATTTGAGAGAGTGCCGTCTTTAGATCTTCCTCTGTACCAGGCCTACTGTTCTCACCTGGTGATCCATGGAACTCTACCTGCACCTCTTTCAAAGCAGTTTTAATGCTCTCGATCACCTTGCCAATATCACCCTCAGGTACCTGAGAGTCCAACAGAGATATAATTCTTGATCGTAGCTTTGAGATTGGTGACTCAGGATCAGTTGAACAAGATGGACTAGGGCTTGGGCTAGGATTATGCTTTTTCTCTCCGTTTTCAACTTTTGAGTTGCTTTCTGAAATATTGTCATCACATTTGTTAGTGGGTTCGCACGCCAGCCTCTCCATCTCCAAGAAATCATCCATGATATCTAAATGGGTTGATCCCTCTGACTGGGTTGCCATAATAGCATTATTATTGTTATTACTATTTCCAATACTACCTCTGCCATTTTCCTTCTTTTTGAAATTTGAAAGCTCTGACATTAGATTAGTGGCCCACGACTCAGACATGCTAGCATCATCACCATCCTCTGACATAGACGTCAGGCTCGGTGGATTGCTATCACCATCAAAATGCACCTCAATATTTGAACCATTTGATGTGCGTCCATTTACATTTACACCTCTTTGTTGATTAACCGTAAGCAACTGCACTTCCATGCTTCTCAATTTGCTTGCAGTCTTGGCGCAAGTATTTCGAGTAACCTGTAACTCTGTGTTTTTCTTTGAGAGAGCCTCTTTAAGCATCTTGGTTTCTTCTTCCATGGCCAATAATCGAGAGGTCAAAAACTCACTTTCCTTTTGCATTTGGTGGAAATGGTTTTCCATAGCGGGTGTAACGGGTCGACGAATTCTTGGCTCCCCATACTCCCGGCCCATGCTCTCAACCTCCATTTTCATCTGGGCCACAGCAGCAGGGCCTGGTAATTTTTTCCTAACTAATCCCCGCAACCTCTGGCACTCAGCCTCCAATTTTGTAATTTTCTTAACATCCTCCGCATGCTGTCGGTTAGCGACATCAGCAGACCGCACACTCATGTTCTTCTCTTCATTTCTTATCTCTAACTCCTTGGCTACAACATGCAATTCATATTTCAAAGAACTGATCTCCCTCTCGCATGATTGGATATTATTTTTCAATAATTCAATTTCGGCCTCAGCTTGGGATTTCTCTTCTGAGATTTTCATAATTAAACTAGATCTTTCATGCAAAGACCGAGATAATGCAGCATTTTCTGCATCTGCCCTCATAAGCACTTGTTCAAACTCTGAGATTCTGGATTCAAACTCAGATTTGATCTTCTCCCATTGTTTGGTTTTGGCAAATACCACATCATGAAGCTTCTGTTCACTTTCTTCTTTCACATTCCGAATTTGTTTCATGCACTCCTTCAAGGCGCTGTCAAGGTGCGCAGCCCGCTCATCAGATGACAGCTTATTTAATGTCACAGTTTCTAACTGGATTTTTAATGCTGATGCCTCAGCTTCAGCTTTTTCCCAACCTGAGAAGAGATGATTTTAGTTGAAAACATAAAAGAGAAACATAAGAGGATAGCCTTCTATATGTTAAATTTGCAGCAAAAAGTATAGAAAAACCAGGACACAAATGTATGGATCGCATGATAGGTTCACACTAGTTCAATATTGAATTGTCTAGCTTTTGTTGCAGATTCAGACCAGTTTTAGTCAGATTTTCACATTTCTATCTATTTTATTCATATTTTTTATCGTTTTTCTTTTTATTTCATCAAAAGATGATTATCACAATTAAAATTGTTTAATCTATTCGGCTCTATCAATATGCTCTGGCCAAAACATGGTAAATGTCACCAATAGACACCACTGACTTTCAATAAACAAAAATTCCTCAACAACCCCAAATTAAGCTACAAACAACAACCTAATCGCTAGAACAGAATCCTGGCTGGTAAATGATGGTAGAGTCATTTCAGGCTTGCCCTCACATTAGAAGGGTATTCAATCTTTTTCTAAATTTTGAATAGCCACTTGTTTATAGGATATTAGTAACCTTGTGCTTATAAATAAAGGTTTTTTTTTTTTTTTGCAATTACAATATATATCTCTGATGTACCTGAAACAGCTTCTTCAGCAACTTTGGCATGCTGTTTGACCAAAGCATCTTTGTTGGTTATCTCTGATTGTGCAGCAGTTAGCTTCTCATTTAAAACATTTACTTCATTTTCTAAATCGTTGAGACGAGCATAAGTTTCAGGAGAAACTTGTATATAGTTTACAGTTGGATCTTCCTGGAAAATGTAAAATGAAGAGATTTCAAAAATTTACTTTCTAGATGTGAACCAGTAGGACCCAAGTTTTGACAGGTACAACTAACTAAAAGTCAATCAACACATTAAATTTGGATCTCTATATTTGCCATTACAAACTTGTAATTTGTCAAAGAAAAAACAAACTACCCCTTTGGATATTTAGATGCACTAAAATTACAAGTTAGTAAGATTTGTGAAACTGAACTTATGTGAGCATATTTGTTGCACTGGTAACTACCATTCATGAAGAAATTAATGAATATTACTCCATTTTATTTGATTTTCTCTTTTCTCTCTAAATATGCAAAAGAAAAGAACAATTCCCATGACAATCTTATAAAGAGAAAATTTGGAAACAAACCGTTTCAGATTGGTTTGCTCCAGAACTAAGTATTGCTTCAGCATTAGATGCCTTCTCAGATGATTTTTTCTTCCATGGCCAGCTCCTTCTATCCATTTGTTAGATTTCCTCTAAAGAAAGAGAAAAAAAAAAAAAAAAAGGACGCCAAATGTCAAAGATTTTTAATACAGAACATAATATGAAAATATAACTCACACACAAGAAAAACGAAAGTGGTTTGTGCCAGCTACACACAAAACTAGTTGCCACTACAATAATAAAGACTGAAAAACAAAATCCAATAGAGAAAGGAGGTTCACTTTGCAATGCAACTGCAGTTGCATGGAACCATAAAAAAATAATGGTATCAGCACATTATTGAAGACAGATAAACTTTTACAACCTAACTATTATTTAAATATTCAGTTGAAGTATAAGCTATTTAGAAACCACCATACACCTATACAAGTTTTTATATGAAATGAGTCCATAATCTGTGCTAGAACTGAACTCTGTTGCCAAAAAAAAAAACACACAAGCCCAATCCTAAAATTATGCCTCATTCTCATTTTTCTAAAAGGTCCACAAAAAGCATGATTTCTAAGATAATACAGGATACCTATAATTATAAAGAAATTATTAACAAATTCTCACAAGAAACTCCAAGTTTTCCCAATAGTTCAATGGATAAAGAAAAATCTCTTGTGGAATTTTCATGTTCTACTGTTGTCAACTAAATACAAGATCAGACGACTAGCTTAGTGGGTCAAATAAGCAAAAGAAAAAAGAATCAAAGAACAATAGAGTTAAGAACATTTGTTTCAGTGGCGTATTGGGTTAAGAACTTAACCAGCTTCAAAGATTCAGTACCTTTTAAAAAGATTTCAGAGAAGTAATTGAGAAAAAAAGTTCATGCAGCATTTTAGCATCTTAAAGGAAATCCAAAAACAAAAGCACTGAGAATAATATAGTTCATGCTACTGGAAATTCCACGGCAGAACTAAGTTAACCAATTAGCTATAACTGTACTTTCTGTTAATTATACTTACTATAATTATTAACTAACCTTCGGTGAGGATTGGCAATAAAATCCAAAATTGAAATGTCTCAAAATATCAGAAATCGAATGGTTTTCCAAAATCCAGAACCAAGTAAGAACAAGAGAAAAGAAAGAAAACAATTCAATTCGCCATGGATCAAATCTTAGGCGCACCATAAAAATTCCAATTCAACTACATAATAGCAAACTTGATGTCCTCGACAAATACACATCAAAACTCACCTGCATTTTCCAATCACAAATTTCAAAATTCCCTCCTAAAGTCTATTATTGAACTGTTAGCCCCCATTACCAGTACGAACTACAGACAATCAGACTGCCTACTGATTGATTTATTCAGAAATAATTTATTTTCACATTAAGCTCCTAGCTAAAATACAAACAGTATTTCCTATCTTTTCAAATACATCCAAATCGTACGGTCCAAAGAAACATTGAAATCATGAATCTAATTAACGATGTACGAAATGCGAAGAATGTATTTAAATACTTGATAAATATATCATGTGTTTATTATTTAACTCGTGAAACATTTGGACCAGGAAAGTATATCGAAGTATTTAAAAATAACATAAATCAAATGCAAGTTTTTCCACTAAATATCAAAAATCAAATGCAAGTTCATCTCGCGGAAAATCGGAAGCCTCGCGTGATTCTCCTTAAAAAACCACAAATATTTAAAATTCTCAATCAACTTTCCTAACAGAAATAGCAGAATATGAAATCAGAGAAAAATTTCAGAAAAGGTTTAGATTATTACCACAGAATTTACCAAATGTGGATGGTTAATTGAGTTAATAATTATCAACAGATCTAAGTTGAGAAGATTAATGCTCGGATAGATAGATGCCTTGCTTGAGCTCTACTGCGTGGGGCTCTCTCCTTTAATCGCCTTTTCGCTTTATTTCTCTTTAGTTGCGATCTGAGTTAGGTAAATTACGCAGAGAGAGCAAGAGGAGGGGCAAAGGAGAGAGAATGTGGAGATTATGCGGTGCGGGGAGAGAGAAAGAGGTTAGTTATTGCTCTGCTTCTCTCTCTGAGCAGCGCTCTCTCTCTCTCTTACACTGGCTTTTTCTTTGTAAAAAGAAAAGAAGACAGCGAAGTTGTGAAGACTGAGAGAGGATTCAGATCATCTCCAGTACATAGTAACTTGAGGGAGGATTACTGTATTAATGTCAAAGACGACCCTAATAAATGAAGATTGACACTACTGCTAGCAAGTCAATATTTTCACTGTTTTGTATGGATACACTGATTAAGAAGGATTCCTATAATAATATTTGTTCTCTCAATAAAAAGAGTTATTTACTGAATACTTTGTTTTGATGAAAATTATTTTCATACGACATATGTCTCAATAATTTATTATTTTAAGAGTTGATGCTGATTAGAATTGCCATGTCATTTTTTTTTTCTTAATATTATCACTAGTCAAAAATTAAAGTCAATACATTAATTACAAATCAAAATTTTAAAAGAGAAATAAAATTTCAAGAGGAGTAAAGTTAATCCAGACAAATCACTATAAAAATTCAAAATCCAGAAAAACAGTTATCCCCTCACCTGTATTAAGTTTGTCCCTGATATCCAAGTTATATTAATATAGCATTTACCTCAACCGGAGAATATCGAAAAATATCTCCGGTTGAAGTAAATGCTATATTAATAAGGAAATAATGGTAATATAATCACACTCGTAATAAATTAAATTAGATGAAGTTTATAAAATATACCTTATAATGGCATTAACATCGAAAATACAGACTTCCTCGTAATTACCATTATTTTGTTTTAAAAAATTTCATCACAAGTTGAGTGAAAAAATATTTAGTCTTTGAGACCAGTTTAATGTTTTTAGTTACCACCTCAATAGATCAAAATTAAACAACCACTACTCATATCTTCAAATATAAAAAAAACTACTACCCACGCTAGCTAGGTCCTTGCACCAATACAGACCCGTGTGCCAGCTGGGGAAGCACATCATATTCGTGCGTGGACTGGGAAAGAGCACCGAGTGGTGCTCAGACTGGGAAAGAGCACCAAGTGGTGCTCAGACTGGGGAAGAACATCAAGTGGTGCTTAGAAAAAATCTATCAAAACAGAAGATGTTGAAAATGAAAAAATATCGTGCTCTTCCCCAGTCAGCGCCCCAAGTACGTGTTGCTCTTCTCCAGTCCGCACACAGACGTGGTGCGCTTTCCTAGCTGGCGCACGGGTCTATATTGGTGCGCGGACCCAGCTAGCGTGGATGGTAAGTTTTGAATTGTAAAGATATGGGTGGTGCTTAATTAATTTTGAATTATTGAAGTAGTAACTAAAAAAATGTCGATTGAGACCAATTACTTTCAAATAGTCAAGTTTAAGGTCACACCATCACATTGTAGCTTTGAACGACAAATAGGCCATCTAAGTCCAATTTGTCAATTGTTTTGAGTAAATTGATCGCACAATCCTCGTCGAAAATATACTTTAAATTACACACAATAATACAATGTACTGGATGCAAAAATCGAAGGCCAAGATCTACTACATGGTGATTTCATGATTGATCGTCCGCATAATTACCATAGTTATCTAAATTTCATAATAAACTACATGCAAATAATACAATTAATCTTAATGGCTATGTTTGGTTATAGAGTAAGAGGTAGAGTAAACTCCTTACTCCACGGTTAAGTAGTCAAACGAGGAATAAACTAGAAGACGTAAGATGGAATAAGATGTGAGTTAATATGAAATAAGTTACTTCATCTCTCTAGTTAGATTAACTTACTCCACACTTATTTCACCTGTAGAGCTCACTGTCATAGACATGAATTTATTTTCCAACATTTTACTCTTCCACATGAATTAATTTAATCCATGATTTAAACTACCAACGAGGTGTAAAATATGAGGAGTAAGATGGAGTAAACAATTTAATCCACATTAACTTTACTCCATAATCAAACATGACCAATGTTATATATTTTGTAAATTTTTTCTATAAACAATACAATTTTCATATATTTTTTATTTTATAATTGTTAAAAATAACTCATTTTAAATTTATTTTGGACATTTATACATTTATGACTAACAACTAGAATTATGTTTGATTATGTTTCCACCTACTCATATGTCTCTTTCTTTTCTTAGAATTTGTGCAGATAAAAATAATTATATCTTACGACGGATTGTCTTCTTATTGTGTTGTTTCACATCACAGGATAGGGATTAATTGCCCGATTTCCTATTTTCTCTTTGTCCAGACATCAACATTGCATTGGGGTATGAAAATTTTTATTCAGTAATAATCGCACTGGAGAGCAGCTGCTTTTGCAAGGAAAGTGGAAAGAACAACTTAATAATATTTTTTGCATTAGGTACATAGATAGTCCCACTGTTCTGATGCATATTTACAAGTTACAACATAAACGCGGTTTAAACAAGCGCAACCAATTCAGGACGAACCAATATGTGGGTCCGTAAATTCAGTCAGAGAAAAATACAACAGACCACGTCTAGATAAACGTTATTCTTACTGCCTTCTCCCTCGGTGCTTGAAAGGATCCAAAGATACCCCCTTTTCCCAGGGCCCCGCTCCCCTCTTGTGAAAAATTCTTACACAAGTACTCTATAACGGGTTAAATTTAGTTCAAAACCACCCGCAACAGAAATTATTAAAGTTCACTGATGCAGCGGACGCATCTGTACTCTTTTCAAACGTAGCGACACATATCATGTTTTACGCACGATTTGCTTGGAGAATCACCCTCGCATACTGTTGCGACTCCTACATACTGTATGTACTCTTCTTTCTCCGGCAATCATTGATCAAATCGGACGGCCGGATGGCCATTTTAAAACAAAAGAATCGCAACCTGATGCGATGATCTGTTTGATACAGTGAAAGTACATGAATTTTTGCTACGCACGCTGCACCTAGGGATGCGGCTTAGTTTTTTTTTGACTAAAAGTGAATGTAACGGCTGAGATCAGCCTGTGAAATATGCTATTGATAGGGGCCTACGGCTAATCATACCAAAATCAGAAAACATTACCGTGTCAAAGGTTTTCGCTAGGTGCGCTGTTAGACCACTCCCATTTGCATCATATGTAATATCTTTTAGCTTTAATAGAGTGTGCTGTGCACTCACTAGTCACTAGTGATGTTTTGTTTTGATGTGATGCTTTCACCTTTAGAGCTGTAAATGTACCTTTTTCCTTTCGGATTTGATCTACCCATAGTGTTCATCATTGGATCACAAATGGGTTGTCTGTATTTATATTGTTCCCCTTTATTTTATTTTGTTTGTTGTATTGAGTGCACCGCCTTTCATTGTTAAAATAGTATATAGAGAAATAAAAATTATGGTTCATGTGAGGCGTAAAGAATGCCGTTCAGTGCCTGCATTTATTTATTTGTTTGTTAAATATATATATATATATATACTTCTGACGTAGTTTCATATTTTATTAACATAGACTGATATATAAATTAAATATTTCACAGGGATGTTTGTTTGGTCATATCACCTGGCACTTTTATCCTTGGAAACAGTTCAGAATCCAGAGTTTCGTAAATAAAAGCTATTGCTGAGAGAAAAAGTTCATAACATGTTCAAAGTACAGCAATATATATAGCATCCAATAAGCTACAGGAGTACCCCCAACAATAAATTTTCTTGATAAGGTAAATTGTACAGTGCTTTATAGCATCACGATTCACGACACAAACTCTCGTTCACAAGAAAAATAAAAGAATTTTTTTTTTTTTTTTTTTGAGGTGGCAGAGTTAGTAGAAGAAAGTAGTATTTTAATGAAACACATTTGTTAAATTCTAAATTTTCTTTACTTGGTTTTCATGTTATGTGGCTGTCAACTGAGTTTAATTGTCACCTCTTACCTACTTGACATTCTAACTACACTTTATTAAATCAAATTCAAATTAGATGACAAAATGTGTCAATATCTAAAAGCGAAAATTACATTATAATTCAAGATATTAGGGCATGGGATTGAATTGACCTCGCACATTTTATTCTTTTTCACCGACGAAATGTAGGACGCAAAATAAATATATAAATCAAATGTATTGCTCCTATTTTGTATATAAGGCCTTACATATTCTTTGCGCTTCAAAATCGGGAACATTCAAAGTAAGAAGTGTGCTCCCTACTGTTCATCATCATCAAGATACGTACAAGATCACAATCCTACGGTCACCTGCATGTGTAACGAATTCGCGTTTGCGATACAATCGAATAAAAATAGGCCTGTAGAAGAACACACCTCACAACCGGTGACACCGTCATGAACCCACTGTCTAACAGTCTGTCTTCGTCTGAGTCGTATGTGAGTTGAAATTTATAAATCAATAAAATTTTAAACTTAGTTTTCTTTTTCAGTCCTCGTCGATTTTCCATGGGTTTTCCATTTTAATGATTTTGGAGCATCACTTAATTTTTATCCAATCCTTATTAACTTATTACTGGATGATCATACGCAGTTTATAATTGAAACTCCATTTTTCTTGAAGTGGTGATTCGCAGTTTACTGGGTTTTGCTGAAACCAGTGTTTTAATATTCGATTCTCATGCAGTATTCGGAAGGCCACCGCATACCGCATATACGGTATACATACGGTATGCAGCCGAATATGCGGATTCCTATTCGGATTTATATATACAGATTTTTTATTAAATATTTAATCTCACAGTACTTAAATACAATAAGGCAACATGTAGAGATGTTATAAAAGACTTCTGAGTGGGACGCTTGAAAAGAACACCTAACTGACGGGTCTGGAACTCATTTAATGGGTTATGGATTCAGGTCCGGAACTCTTTTAATAGGTTTTGAATGTTTTTTAATTTTTTTTAAAGCATGGATTCAATATTCGGTCCGAATAGCTATTTTCTATTCGATCGGACACTAAATAAGAATATACGGTCATATATTCACCGAATATAACTGAATTTTAAAACACTGCCCGAAACCTCTCCCTTAGAAACGACCAGGAAATTGCCAACTGCTAAACTATTGCTTAATATACATTTGAATATTATCTCAATGTCCACTTGACTATTGCATCAATTCACACTTAATTATTAGTTAAGTTCTTAATTTTAAAATGTTGACACAAGATAGTCGTTAGAGATAATTAAAACGAAAAATTATGAACTACATATAATATTTTACTAATTTTTTCGGGGAAAGGGACATCTGCGGTGCCTTTGGATCAGTGAATAGAAGAGGCCAGCTAAGTATATCCGCTTATAGAAAAAGAAAACTGTTGACACCTCTCACAATTTCCAAATATTCACAAAAGACCCGACCGTCAAGCCACTCTGTTTCTTTCATAAACGGACCTACTAGAGTCTTGAGCTTATTGTCTAAATCTCACTTCTTCTCCATTTCTAACTTTTAATCCATTCACATAGATTATGGGTCTTGTAAGCGCATTTAATGGCATAGAACATCATGATTATGTAAAATAAACAAGAGTGAGTCTATGGTACTATGCATAGTACAGATTGGTCCGTACTACGGATCAATAAATTCTAACGGTCGATCCGAACCATTCAACATGATTTCCATATGAGAATATATTTGTGGCTAAATTTTTTATTTTTTAGATTTTTTTACTATTTTTTAGATAGGTAGAAAATCACTGTTTTTGGATGGTCCAGAATTTTCAGATCGAGTGATTTTCTATCTATCTTAAAATATAGTAAAAAATTTTGAAAAAATATAAAATTTAGTCTGCAAGTACATATTCATGTGGAGATCACGTTGAACGGTTTGGATCGATCATTAGAATTTTCAAAATAAAAATATGACTCCGTAGTACGGTCTAATCCGTGCTATGCATAGTACCATGGACTCACTCAATAAACAATCTATATTCTATAGTATGCATAATATCATTTTATTTTAAACAATTTTCAACATGCATGTTGTAATTACTATTTAGTTAAAGTTCCAATTAATATGAAACTCTCATCAAACAAAAATAAAATAAAATTTTCATGAAGATAGAATTTTAATGTAATAAACTCAATATCCCACGCATTGGGATGTAAATATATACGCCGAGTATCCGGTCGCGTACCGTGCTGCGATTAAGTCAGATATTTACATGTTGTGCGATGATCAAATAGGGATGGGTGGTCACAACACGTTAGTTGCACCGTGACCATGCATGTCGTGTTCAAACGTAACTAATCACGTTTGACTATTTTTTTAATTTAATTTAGTTTATTCAAAATTTACCATTAAATCAATATCTAACGGTCCTGATCACGAGTGACTCGCGTGACCATGGATTGTGCCGTGCCAATTTTTGGAAAGATTATCACATCGGAGGTGGAGCCAAGGAGAAAAAATGGGGTCAATTCAATTAACCTCCATTTCTTTGTATTTATGTATGATTTTCTTTATAATTTAAGATAAAATATCATGATAATGTAAAATTGACTCTCATTCTCCGCAATTTTTTTTTTTATAATTGATTCATATATATATTTAATTCTCATAATTTGAAATTGAAGCATATTAAGCAGATGGTCACAAGTGCAGGATGCTCACCTCCATTAGCAAATAATGGAGAGGACGGGCATTCGATAAAGTTAGTTGGTATTTCCTGATCTCTCTCCATCTGAAATTCCTATTTATATTCTCCCTTGTCATGTAGCTATGTTGTCGCCTCTTAAGACCCCTGATGGCTGTGGCCCAACCAGAGATTCAAATTTTATCCGTTGGATCTAGATCGGACGGTAAATAAGTGGATCGATGCATCACGCGGATCCGCTGGTCGTTGGCCCGTCTGCCTCCATTCCTGACACTTGGCTACACACTTGATACTTTGGAATGAGAACTTAGATGGACTTGGTCTATCTATGATCAGTAGACCGCACATCCAATACTTCAGCATAATTTAGCGTATTTTAACGTAATTTAGCGGAATGTAACGTATTTTAGTATACGTATGTTAATTATACATAAAAAAATAATCTAACAAATATTTCAGAAAAAAACAAAACGCCCTGACCGGCTAAAAAATAGACGGTTTGGACATTTTTACAAATACCCAGAAAGTTTGAGTATATTTGATATTTTTTATTTTATGTTGGATATTAATAAAACTGTGGGGTAACTTGTGCTAGATTGGGTGGGAGAATTTTCGTGATGGGAAAGGAGATTTGAAAGTGTCTTCTAGAAGGTAGTATTTCGGATAAAATTCATCTGTCACCGTCATCATTTTTTATAATTAAAATTCGTATTTTAATATTATTTGATTTTTAATTAATAATGTATTAAGAGACATGAAATACAGAAATAGAGATATTGCGATATTTTTCTGTTCAATGGATTGAAAGATTTATAAAATAAAATAGTGATTCTTATATATTTTTTTAATAATTTTATGGTTTATTTTAATTAATATATTGCAGATATGTGTAAAAGAAAAACTAATTACAAGTTCGAATTGACAATTTAGCATCCGATTAAGTTAAATCTCTGTCATTATTTTTTCGTCAATGGCACTTAACACCTTGTTTGGATGGACAGTAGAAGAAGAGAGGGAATGGAAAGAAAAGAAATTTTTTTTCGAATCGTGTTTGGTTGACAAAATTACGTTGAAGGTGAAAAATAAGGGAGGGGAAAGGTTTAACCTGATATAATTGTAATCAATAAAATTAATTTCTCCTCTGATTTTGAGATGTAACATATGCAAACAAAAATTGTTGTAAATATTAAAATAAAGACACAAATACCTAATCCTATATCTTACATATATAATTATCATCAAAGTTTTTTTGTCACAAACCTACAGCAACCATTAAATTTCTCATTAACCTTTTAAATTTTATTTAACCAAATAAGAATAAGACGAAAAAAACTAAAAAAAATTTACTCATTAATCATCCAAACACAAAAATATTAAATATATATATATTTTTTTTTATTATTCACCTCCTCTCCCTTCCTCTAGTCTCTGTCCAAACAAGATGTAATTGAACACCTTACATAATACATATTATTGGATAACTACTTTTACAAAGTAAATTTTCATTAGAATTTGTAAATTCACTACACAACAATCAGTAATTTTTTTTTGAAATTTTAGGTTAGGATGACAATCAGAATAAAAATAAACAAATAAATAAATAAGCAATAAACAATTAATTATGGTGGACTGCTACAACCCACGGACCAAGAAAAATAGTTAGTGCCAAGCCTAGTGCGCACGGCGTGAGCAACGAAAACCCCACACGGTGGACAATGTTGGGGACCCCAAGCAATGGAGGTAGGTGGTGCAGCCAGCCTATCATCAGACCTTGGACGATACTTGCCACTGTCGGGGGAGGAATCTGTGGACCCGAAACAGCGTCCCCATCTCTTTTCTCCCATAGTTGCACCCAAATCTCCTCCTCTAATTTCTAATCTCAAATAATCCCAACAGTAGGTGTGCCAAAATTCGCACGCTTGCTTTAATTGCCATTGCAAGATGATAATTTGGTTTTAGTTTACCAAAGTTTATTTATTTTTCAGTTTCATCCCTAAAATAATTTTTATATATATATATTAGTGTACAGAATGCGCCATGAGGATGTTACCTATGTAAAATTCTAAATAGTCATCATCCTAAAATTTTAACTAATATAATTTCTATCTAAAGTTCAAACTATTTATCTGAATCTTTCAACATAATCTCCATATGAAAATGTACTTATATATCAAATTTTTTATACTTTAAATTATATTTTTATTATTTTTGTAAGTAGTTAGAAAATCACTTGATATGAAGATTTTAAACCATTCAAAAGTAGTGTTTTTGTACCTACCTTAAAAAAAAGTAATAAAATTAAAAAAAATGTAAAATTTAATTCGCAATTAAATTTCATATGAAAATTATGTTGAACGGTTGTTCTATTTATCACTTTATTTTTATTATTTTATTCTAGTTATTAAGATATGCCATGTTAATTATGCTATTAAAAATTGATTTTTTAACTTAAATTCCTTTAAGAGTGCATTTTACGGAATAACCACTCTAGTTCGCTATATTCTCAACCAAAATCTCATTTTTATAAACTTAATCGAATTTATCTCAAACAAAAGGCACTTTTAAAAAAATCCAGTGAAAATGATAACATAGTCCCTTTTAGAAACAGCCATAATTGTTTCGCTACCTTTTTTTTTTTTTTTTTTTGACTTTCATAATTTCATGCCGGAAATACCGAAGGGACCAAAATTGGTAAAGTGATATATCATTATAAAATGACACATGTTGAAATATTTACATTTTAAACCATCAAAATTTTAAATATGGCAGATAAATAACAATTAAGTTTCAGAAAAAATTATTGAAATTAATTGCTTACTTCAGAATAATTTAATTACTTCACTTTTCTAATTTGTATCGAAAATAATATTTCCAAATATTTAGATTATTGTTGTATACTGTTGAATATATTTTCAGATGCTATAGTTATTCAATATTTCTTTAGACTAATAAAATATAAATTTATTAAGCATTACATATTTTCTTATACTTCCTAAAATATATCACTTAGACATTCGTATATTATTTTCACTTATTAATTTTATATTTGTAGTTTACATATAATGTAACATTATTGTCTAAAATTATACTGTAATTAATTAATTAGTTGAAACTTTTCTAATTGATATTAAATGTTTGATTTCGATCATACAGCTCAAGGCAGAGCCAGATTTTCATACTACAGGAGTCAAATATATAAAAAATTTCTACTACAAATGGGGTTAATTTCACACTGTCTATTCAAAATAGGGTCTAAATACAAAAAAAAATGAAAAATAAATAGAGTTCAACCCTGATACAGCTAGATAGCTAATGATATTCCAACAGTGTCAGAAGAAATGCAGTTCGTAGTGAGAAAAAAAATTACAAAATACCGCACACTAAAGTGAAGTCGGAAATTTTTTATCGGTAGTCATTAATAGAAAAGAAGAGAGACAAATAGTAAGAGTACAGTAATATTTATATTGGTAGTAAGATCAGTAGCAATTCTACCGATTTTAATTTTTTTTTAATCTGATGTATAGATGGAGAGAATTCTTATATTTGTTTCTAGTAAAATATGAAAAGTTTTTCAAAAAATAGATGGAATGTTTTTATATATCTAAATTTTAAGATACTTTATCTATTTTTGTAAAAAAAAATATTTTACTAGAAAAAATTAAAAGAAAAAAAAATTGGTTTAGATCGGTAAAATCCTATCGATTCAAACTTTTTTATTTTTAAAATCAGTAAAAATATTACTGTATTCTTATTGTTTCTCTCTCTTCTTATCTATTCATTACTACCGATAAAAAAATCCCAGTGAAGTCTATTGTCTAAGTTTTACATCAATTATGAAAATAATTGTTTTATCTGAAGTTCTGAACCAATTATTTGTCACGTACCCCCTTTTATTTATTTTACTTAAATTTTGACTTTGTGTACAGTTTCGCATTAAATAATGGAAGAATTTTTGACCCAACTTGCGTGTCAGAACTGTTCTCGTTGTCACCGCAGCATTGGCTGGTACTGTACATCGGTACAATAGCTAATACATACATGCAAAGCGGTGTTGGCATGTTATAATAATACTCTCCATTATTTCTTGACTGGAGAGATTGTTAATACAGCTAAAGCTTCTTTTCTAGAGAGGACAAAACTTGAGAGGAGAAGAATTAAATGGTTGTGATTTTAGCGTGAGATAAAAAAACAGTCTGTCCTCTGTACTGTACCTCTCTGTGCTTACTGCTTAAGCAGTCTGGCCAAGTAACTGTAAGTCTGTAACGGCTCCATTTTCTACGAGGAATTTTAAAACTGAGGATTCAAATGTATTATAATTTTTGTGCTCTAATATACTTCATATCATTTATTTTTAATTTTGAAGTCTAAACAGTCGATCCCAACCGTTTAATATGATCTTCATAATAAAATATGTATGGAGACCAACTTTTATATTTTTTAGAATTTTTTTACTATTTTTTTAGATAGGTAGAATATCAATTTATCGGATGGTCCAGAATCTTCTTAAAAAAGTAATTTTGTACCTATAAAAAAAATAGTAAAAAAATTCTAAAAATATAAAATTTGGCATCCAAGCATATTTTATTATGAAGATCATGTTGGCGGTTCAGATCGACTGTTCGGACTTTGAAAATGAAGATAAATGATGTGTAGCATATTGGAGTACAAAAATAATGGTGCATTTGATTCCTCCTCTTTAAAATTTCAGTTGTCTGAAACTTGAAGAAATGGGATCTCAAGGAATATTTTTAAAATTTGTGTCAATTTGTAACGGATGTTCGCAGTTCAATTCAAAATTTGAGTGATTTCAGTTGATACGAACTCATTTTTTTAGGTGATGAGATTTAAAAAAAAAATGAATCACTACGCTATTTTTATAATATGTATTGTTTAGAATTATTCTAAATTATTTTCAATTATTTTTTGAAAAAAAAAAGTTTATTAAGACATTAAATGTCGTGCAATTTATCATTATTAAAAAAAATTCAAACCATTTGATAAATGATAAAATGTCCAATATTATCGTTCTTATACACACGATATTAACCCATAACTGGTTACAAAATTTTATACTACAATTCTGACTTTAATTTATTAATTTATAAGGTCCTATGAGCAATTTTAACTTGATCAAAGGAGTTTACTTAATAATAATAATAATAATATACATATATTAATTCAATTTTAGAAAGGCTCAAGAATCAATTGAAACCTATACTAAGACGATGCTTGCATTGTCTATATATTTTAGCATAAAATATTACAGTACTGTAAAATTAATTGTATAGTTCAAAAATCTAGCTCTGCTTCTTAATTATGAGCATAACGGTAAAGCTCTGATAACACTAGTTCTACTTATCCTTCTTGCACAATAATCTATTTATATAATTTTGGTGGTAACAAAGATAAACTCTTGATTAATTTGATTAATTCCTACCGTCAAGCATTATAATTTCTTTTTACCTATAAAAGCAACGTAAGCACTATTTTCTACTATTCTTATTATGCTTTATAAAAATTATTTTATAAAAAAAATATTTACTGCGTCCTGGTAAAGCTAGAAAAAATAAAATAAAAATTTGAAGGGTTAGGTTGGGTCGTTGAACCGACCATGATCAAGTCAAATTAATATATCCCACCGGTTTAGTTTCGGTTGGTTCAAGATTAATCATGAAAGGTAAATTTATTTGTTTTTTTTATTACAATTCTCTAGTACTGTTACCAGTTGGTTCATATTGTAAATTCTTATTAATATAAATTTTATTACTCATCTACCATTAAATTATTAAATTCTCCGAATAGAATTTTAATTTATTTGATGAAAGATTAAACGATATTTTGAACAATATTAAATAGATGTATTAACAGTTCAATATATGATAGAACTACTCAAAATTAGATTTACAATATGAACATGATTAATCTGACTAGGGGGGCAAACGGGTCGGATATTATTTGACCATATCCGCATCCGTATCCGAAAATTAGATTCTAATATCCGTACAGATATGGTTTTAAATTTTGATTATCTATATCTGAATAGTAAATAAATATCATATAGTTTACTATATATTATGAAAATATATGTATATAGTTTACTATATCCGATATCCAATCCGTATCTGTATGTATCAGTCTAATCTCTGATCCGTATATGTAGCAGAAAATTAAAAGTGAATGCAGATATGGTTTTACCACTATCTGATCCGTATCCAGGGGCGGATCTATTGTAGCACAGGGTAGGGCAACTGCCCTACCCTGAAAATCCAAAACTAATTTAAAAAAACTGGATTTTGGGCTTTTGCCCTATCCTGAAAATTGATATTGCCCTACCCTGCAGCTCAATTAAAATAACTGGCTCATTGTATATTAAATTTGGTAAATTATATAAGATACGGTCCAATTAAATTCAATTTAAAACCTGATTCAATAATTTCTTGCCCTACCCTAATAAAAATCTTGCATCCGCCCCTGTCCGTATCCGATCCGTTTGCACCCCCTAAATCTGACCCTTCAATATAATGACATAAGTTGACGTATCCAATTTGGATCGGGTCATATGTTGTAACAGGTTGATTTATCATAATGACAGAACTGGTTTGGTTCCATGCAACACATCAATTATATATATTTTTTATTTTTTCTCTATTTATTTTACGCTTCGTGAAGTTAAACTAACTGTGTCAATATCTTTGCCCGCTGATTGTTAGCATATAAATAAAAATCGCACGGAATGCCACAAATAGAGTGTTACAGAAGATCTAAAATACTAAGAATTTTTTTTCCTGAGCTTTATCTTATCTTGCTTTATATCATAAGATTCATAACATATTACGCAATAAGGAGTGTTCAAATGCTTTCATATTTTGTGTCTTCACCATGCTTTTATTTTTAAAACGTTAATAACTCAAAATTTAAATCATAAACTTCATAATAAAACTGTTAGATGTGATCTATGTTATTTTCTCTATGTACTCATAAAAAATGATCATGTTTCAGTTTTATTTTTATGTGAATCAATAAGTTGAAAACTTAACGTCTAGAAATTATCCACAGTAATACGTTTTTACAAGCTCTTAATGACAACCAAAACAAAGTTGAAATATCATATTTTTTTACATGTGCATAGATAAAATAATGTAGATCATATCAAACGGTTTTATTTTGATTTTTAATTTTCAAATTTTGAGTTATTAAATTTTTTAAAAATAGCGGCATTTGAACCCTCCTCTTTCACAAGTAGAATTTGCCAATTATTTTGGTATGTTGGGAACTAATGCTGGTGTACAATTATAGTTGTTAGGTGTGACATTTTACTTTAATAGCGTGTTATGGTATCATATTCATGTCATATTATTTCAATAATATTGCATTATTATATTATATTATTTTTAAATTGCAACACTACTATCAAATCTAAATGAAAGAACAACTACTTCAAAATTATAAAAATCTGATGGGAACTAGAGAAGAGACCTCTGACCAAACTATGACAAGTGGCTATAATGATAAGATGTAATTATGCCCAAATAATACACCCGTTAATTGTTTAATAATTTATGATTTCAAAGTTTGGAATGGCTCAATCAAAATCCAGTAGAACGAACTACGAAATTTTTAAATCTTACATAAAAAAAGGTGTGTTGTTTGACAAAAATATGATAAGCTATAGATAAGCACCAAACATTGAATAATTATAGATAACTTCAACCGATAATTATTTAATCTTAAATTACGGCGTCTCTTTGAACACAATTAAATGCCAGCTAGGCAAGACAATTTTTTTCTGTATCTCTTGCCATGTGGCGATTTATGCAACGAATTGTACATTACGTAGAGTCATAAAATATGCATATTCCTTGTATGAAGAAAATATACAAACAAGAAGGTAATTTATAAGACTAGTATTTTTGTATATTATTGGACTCAATGTAGCAACGAAGTGAGAGAAACTTTTTATTTGGACCATTCTGTCCACATTTCAGAAAGAAAATTAATAAAACAACATACTAGTAGACTTTTTGCTTTAATAGAGCATGGAAATATTTTTCTTCAAATAAATTCAAAGATATATATGATGAAATCCGAAATGTTGTATTATCTTTTATTGTTAAAAAAACAAACATTATTTTTGCTAAAAATGATAACCTGTTCATTTTATATTAAATATTGAGTTTCTGCATTTGAAATTTTGTTTGCTTTGTTTTTGTGTCGTTGTTTTTTTGTCAACTTCATATAACAACAAGTTCGATTTTTATTTTTACTTTTGTACAATTTAAAATTTATATCTGGACATTGTTTTGTTGTCTTTTCTTTCTAACCATGAAGCAAATAAGTTGATTTTAAAAATGACATTTACTATTGCATGCCTTTTATATATTTTTATATCAATGATCAGTTTAATAACAGGTCAACCAATAACATACCACTTACTGATTTTGAGCTGTTATAATCTGTAATGTAATAGCATAAAAATAACAATTATTATTCTTAAAAACTTTATTTTAACAATAAAAATTCGAATAGAATTTCCGATGAGTAGATCTTCTCGAGTTTCGTAATTGAAACTGAGTAATTCAAGTTTCCGGGCTCTTGATAAAATAGAATTGCCAATTCGTTAATATCCATCTATTAAACAAAAAATATGTAAATGAATGAAGCAAACAATCAGATGACCTCTTAAAATATTGTAGAAATTTTTTTTTTCTTATTGTGCTATACTTTCAAGCATCAAAATTTAATCAAATTTGCTTAAACATTAAAAGTTATGTCCACGTTGATGAGAGACTAACTTTTGTTACTTTTGAAAATAAAATTGATTAAATATTTATAAATTACTTTTGATTTAGAAATTGAATAACAAGTGATTGTCGTCCAATAAGACAGAAATTATTTATTTTCTCTCTGGAATTTTTTTTCGAAGCAGGAACTTTTTTGTTCAGCCAAAAAAGCTAACTAGGATTGGTCAATTAAAGAAAGAATTATCAATTGATTATACTCAATTAATGAGGTGTCTATTTAAGGAGTAAATGGTAGTTGACATTTTCCATATTTGGAATATATATTATATGTATAAGTTTTTTTATAAACTTCTATGTTAAATGAAGAGGGATCCACTTACAACAATTGTAAGTTACAACATCTTACAATAATTCGGTTTTGTAATTTAAAAGTCCAAACAGTCAATCCAAACCGTTTAACATGATATCTATATTAAAATGTGCTTGGAGATCAAATTTATCATTTTTTTCATTTTTTTACTATTTATTAAGTATTTTACAAAATTGTTGTTTTTCAGTGATCCAGAATTGTCTAAAGCAACAGTTTTGTAAAATACTTAATAAATAATAAAAAATTTAAAAAAATGTAAAATTTAATCTCCAAGCACATTTTAATACAGAGATCATGTTGAACGGTTTGGATCGATTGTTTGGACTTTTAAAATTATAAAATTGAATTGTTGTAAGATGTTGTAACTTACAAATTTTGTAAGTGGATCTCTCCTCATGTTAAATAGCATCTAATATAGATGATGGTAGATCTCAAGTTTTCATAAAGAAACTTGTTTGAAATCTACTACTCTGATTTCAGATGAGATTTCTTTTTTTTTTTATAAAAAAAGTAGGTAATTTTATGTACACTGTTTATGAGAAAATCCAGTAATTAATTTAGTTAGAAAAATATTGACTAAAAAAATAAGTAATATAAATTTACTTTAATATATATTTATTTGAATATCAATAATAAAAAATAATAATATGACATAATCATTCAATTAAATGAATATAAATTATTCAATAAGAACTTGATATACTGTACTAATATCGTAATAAAATAACAACATATTTGTATACACATTCATATCATTCTTTTAGATTGCTAACAATAATTAAAGTTTGATTTTTTCACCATTAAATTTGCATTATTTCGTCGACAGTGCTCTCTTAGACTCAAAAACAGAGCACACAGTAAAATTTAAAAAACCAAAGCGTTGCATGCATCTCTTGTATAAAATAAGTAAATAAATGTTAGGTAAAGAGAGGAAAAATTTTTTTTATTATAATTTATAAAAAAGATTTTCAACGCGGGTTTGACATAATATTTGTTTTTTTATGCCACCGACAGAAACTGACACAATTGAAAGAAATCTGAACAATTTTAGTACATATTACTGCACACACAACAGTAGATTAGTAATTGAAGGCAGCCAAATGTATAATTCTTACTTTAATTTTGAAAGCGAGGAGCAGTCAAATTTGAATCGCTTATTTTAAATAAATAAATAAATAAATAGATCAAGTTTTCTTTTATTATTAAAACTGAACAATTTTAGTAATCATTAAACTGCTTGAAAAAAAATCACAAATTCGAAATTCAGTACAGATCTCATTTAGTAATCATCAAGTTTTCTTTTATTATATATTATTTTTAAAATTTTGGTTGGCAAAGTTGCCCATATTAATAAATTTAAATTCAATTGCATTTGCACTTAATTACAAGGAAGCAATAAATAGTTGCGTGTGTATTACTCCTCATGCCCCATCATCATGGCACCAATTAGGCAATTAATTCCCAATTTGTTCTCCAATTGGCCATTTTTTAAGGGGCCAGGATGCCAGATTTAATTAGCATGGATAAGGTGTTGTTAGTTGTTATATAATATATATTCTCTTTTTGGGTCCAGTGTGCTTGTTTTAAGATAGATATGTGAGATGCATACTGAATTTTTTTTTCTGGATTGCTGTTTCTAGACGGGCGAATTCACATAAATGGGATCAATTGACTCTATTTATTTTCAAAAACTAATTATTATATATGTTACTTTTATATATTTTATAGTTAAATGTTAAGGGTACTTAAAAAATGACCCTCATAGATTTTCTGAAAATTTTATATAGTTGACCCCATTCAATTTTTAAGAAAAATAGACTATTAAAATGTGTACAACTTGGAGACTTGTAGCATTTTTGACCCCCATTATTCAAAATTCTGCCTCCGCCCCTGTTTCTAGAAACAAAACAATTGAAGGTACCATAGAAAAAAATCAGTTCTTTGGACTTCTCCCTGTTTGTGAAATAAGAAATATTTTAATGTTATGTGTTCTTAAATGCATATTGATTTTTTTGTCTTGCTGTTTCTAGAAAAAGAAGTCATTTGGACTTCTCCCTCTTTGTGAAAAAAAAAATGAAAGAGGAAATATTTCAATATGTGGTGCTTTCTTAAATGCATATTGATTTTTTTGTCTTGCTGTTTCTAGAAAAAGAAGTCATTTGGACTTCTCCCTCTTTGTGAAAAAAAAAATGAAAGAGGAAATATTTCAATATGTGGTGCTTTCTTAAATGCATATTGATTTTTTTTTGTCTTACTGTTTCTAGAAAAAAAATGAAGGTATCATTTAGAAAAAACATGAAGTCATTTGGACTTCTCCCTCTTTGTGAAAAAAAATGAAAGAGGAAATATTTCAAAGTTATGCTTTCTTAAATGCATATTGATTTTTTTTGTCTTGCTGTTTCTAGGAAAAAAATGAAGGTACCATTTTATAAAAAATCAGTCCTTTGGACTACCTCTTTGTAAAAAAAAAAATATGAAAGAGAAAATATTTCAATGTTATGCTTTCTTAAATGCATATTTATATTTTTTTTGTCTTACTGTTTCTAGAAAAAAAAAGAGGGTACCATTTAGAAAAAAATCAGTCCTTTATACTTCTACTTCATTGTGAACAAAAATGAAAGAGGAAATATTTCAATGCTATGCTTTTCATGGTTCAGTGAATTGAAGTACACATTGAACATGAACCCCTGTGATGTACTTCAACACTAATTAGTGTAGTCTCTAACCGCACTCAGAGGGAGGTAAAAATGATTCTTAAAGACTCTTAGATGTTTTTCGGTTAAGCTCTCTAAACTAACAAGTCAAATAGGCGTGTACAAATAAAGTAAATAAAATAAATAAAGTAGAGTTCAGAGAAAATTGACACGCAAGATGATAACGGAGTTCAGCTTAAAATATCTACGTCTTCAGGGCAGAGCAACCTCGTCGGCGCTCCTTTGCTATTACCCAAGAAGAAATGATACAACTCGTGACACGTGAGCCCAAACTATGGTAGAAAGTCACAACCTAATTTGTGTACAGGTTGAGCCTAGAAGCTTGAGTTGAAGAGTCCCTTGGGATCGTCACACATCTATGGATATATGTGAGCGAAAATACTCGAGCTAGTGTACCCTTTCGCGCCCTACAAGCAGGCCACACTAGCTAGGATGGAAAGACTTAGAACTAAATCCTAGACAGTAAACTATATCTTCTAAAAGATAAGTCGAGTGAATTTGAAAGTGTTGAGAAGATATTGAACTTTAAGTTCACTCAACAATGAAAGCTTTCAAGAGTTGCAAATTAATGCTTTTTGAATGTGGGAGGCAGCTAGCTTAACATATATGAAGTGAGATAACTCTTTATATAGTGGGGAATTCAAATTTTCCAGATCCGTTCTAACAGAGGAGATTCGTTATAAACGGAGTGTACAAATATTGAAGTTAGGGTTTCTGCAATTTAATTTAAATTGATATTAACCGTTATGAATGTTTATGCCCGTTCAGGAGGGTTAGTACAATTTATCTGACAAAACTTGATAAGCGTTCCATACGGATGTCATCCGTCTTGGACGAAACCAAACTAGAACTCTCTGTCTTATTTCGTTTAAATTTGTTCCATCCGATTTGGTTCGCTTAAGGCGGATGCTCCAGAAATCAACAAGCCTCAAATATACTTTACTTAACTACTTGATTATTACATAAATCTATAGCTTCATAAAGTCTTGTTGACTTCTTAGGTTCATCAAAATAATCTTGTAATTCAATACTTCATGAACCTTGGTTCTTCATTATAGATCTTGTAATTAAAGTTTTGAACCTACAAACTCACTCAATCATGTAAATGGTTAAATTCAATTAATTATTAGAAAATTGCATACATTCAACAATTAGTGCAAGTGATTATGCTTTTTTGTTTTTTATGTTTTACCTTTCCTTCAATTTGAATTTTTTTTATCAATGTTAACCACTTTTGTTTATGCATATTTAAGTCTTAGATCTGCATCTGCAAGCACAAACCACTTTTATTTATTATAAATGAGCCGTATGTAGTTGTCAACTTAATTGCTAAAACTAATATAAAGCTGAATTCTTTATTACTAAGACTGTTTTTTTTTATTTGGTCTGGAAAATAGAAATTTTTTCTTAAGAAATTTGAATCAGTCTTCATTAATTATAAATATATTTTTATATTTTATGGATTCATATAAAAATATTATCAAACGATTATTGACATGATCATGAAATCTATTTACAATTGATCTTATTTTGCTGGTAATGACGAAATGAATATTTTCAAACATTAGATTTATCTTGATCTAAAATTTGAAATTGGCCATAAATGCAACAAAAAATTAAAATCATTGTAAACTGATATTTTGACAATTGATTAATTTTACAGGACCTATTATGTGAAAATGTTGAATAAAATATACCAACAGTAAACTTATTTCTGCATAGTTAGAATCATATTATGAATCACTTGATTGCTAGCAAGTATATGACAAAATTTTAAAAATCAGAGAGAATTCAAGTGCTCTTATGATAGCAAGATTGTCACTAAATCAAAGACTGGTTTGTATGTACAAATTTTAATACAAAGCAAATGTAATATGGTAATTTTGAGTGAGTGTATTGAAATTTTTTGTTTTTTTAACTAATTTTTGTAAAATTATAGATCCCAATAAATTGCTCAAATGATTTTGAGAGTGTAAATATGTGAATATTTTGGTCTATAATATTTAATAGTTATGTTGCGGTCCTTAAATACCGGACGAAAATCTAATTATTGACGTACTTATATTTGAAATAAGAATAACAGTCTGAATTAATTAAATGTGTATTCACAAATAGAGGCAAAAACATTTGATCAGAATCAATCATATAAAATTTTCAAATAAAAATATAAATGTCAATTTTACAGTACTGTAATATTTTACTCTTAACTATATAACTATATATACAGTAGAACCATGTCTAAACACTATATTTTTTAAAATCACTTGACCCCATTCGTTCAAGATCAGTCTCTGGAGCCGCAGAGACATTGAACGGCCCTGATATTTTTGGAATTATCCAAAAAAAGTGGTCTTTTGATTATTTTTTTTTATTATGGTATAAATAAAAATTTCAGCATAAATGCCACACACACAAAAAATAAAAAGAGATATGCAATTATGCATAGCTAGCTATTATCTTTTTCTTATATGGGATCTACCGTTCCGTACGCTATCAAAGTGAGGAAAAATAGGAAGTTACTGCGGTTACAAGCAAGTGCACTTGCGTGCATCTCACTTAACCTCACTTGTTCTTTTTCTCCCCCACCATTGACAATTCCCTGTCCTTTCAATTTCCAACGTGTCGAAATAAATACACCAACTAACTCCGCCTCTCTTCTTCAAGTAGCCACATTTAGACTCGCATTGGCCCCTCAATAGTAAATAGTATTAATGGGACAATAAAGGACTAATTAATTAATTAATTAATTTCATCTAATATAAATATTCATTCCAAATTTTGTACATCTACTGTGATTTACTTATTAAACCATTTCACTGTATATTATTATGGCAATGTTGGTAATCATTTTTTTTTATTAAAAAGATATATAAGAGCTGGGGTATCATTTAGTGCTAGAAATATATATATATATACTTTTATCAGATGAGACCACCGACTGAGATGAGATGATGATCTTTTTCCAAGTAAATGATAACCGCAGGAATCAACTTTGACCAAATTGGAATTGATGATTAAATATATTTACAAAAAAAAAAAAAAAGAAGAACCTTCAAAGCCTAGGGATCAGACAAGGAGGAAGAAAACATTGGAGGATTTGCATAATTTAATTTATGAGTTTAGGTGGGGAACCGCATCTGCTGAAATCTGAGACCAGTAACAGTAATCCTGAAATTCCTGTAATCCGAATCTAGCCGTCGAACTGTTCTGAGATGCGTGCAAGTAAAAATCAGTTGTTTCGAGATGCGTTCTCGGAAAAAATTCGATGGCTGGATTCGGATTGCAGGGATTTCAGGATTACTGTTCATTGGTTTCGGAATTTCAGCTGATCCGAATCCGTTTAGGTGGCTACCCAAGTTCTAATGTTTATCTTTGGATATCTTTAATTACTTTGTACTATAGTTAGTTACATGTTGATAATATCTAGTTAATTATGAAGATGAACAGCTAATTACTAATTAGGCGAACATATTTGTCACAATATTGATCTTGATATTTTATTCTCTTTGAAATTACAGTTTTCATTATTTCTGACATATTTTTTTAAATACTTTTTTGTTAGAATGGAATTTGTCTTTATCATTAAAAAAAATAGACTTAATGGTGAACTAATAATTCTATAACAAGTGATATATCTGCAGGTGAACAGATTCAGAGGTGAATGTTCGAGTTTTTCTTAATTTATAAATGATCTTTAGAGAAAGCATCAAATCAATCACGCCCAATGTTCGATTTTTTGGAGGTATCCATGTGAATGTAAATCTTCGTGTGAATGCCAAGAAAAAGAAAGTGCTTCGTACAAAAATGCTAATAAATAATCAGACCAAAGATTATACAGCTCAATAATTATTCTTACATTTTCAGATTATACGGTTTCTTACAGACATGCCCACGTGAAAACAGAATGTTCCCTTTAGAAAAAAAAAAATAGAGAAATAATAGCACTAGAAATCCACTTTCAATGAAAAACCTTTCCACCACATGTGGTCGGTTTAATTACAGCATGATAAAAGAGTGCCACGCGTTAACCCAAACCCATCCTTTGTTTGTTTCTCTTGTGCAAGAAATGATCTAGCTCCGTAGATTTCGGTTATTGAATTCATCTTGATTTCGGAATTTATGAATTGTTAATGAACAAATGACAAAGTTCTTGGTTTAGAGTTGGTAGTTCCGAAATGGAATAATAATTGTACAGTCCCAATTTAAAAAATTGTACCTGTCCAAACATTAACTGAAGTTTGATACCCAAAAGGAAGATATCTAAGACTGGAATTGGAAACAAGAAGGGATGTAATGTGTTGTGTTGTGTTGTGTTGAGGTGAATGAAAAGGCCCAAAGGCTCAATTTTAGACATAAAAGGGTTCTTAGCCCAATAGGCCTCATAGCTTTTCTCTATTAATGACATCGCACGCAGATCTCTAGTCTATATACACCTCTTATTAGAGACAGAGACAGAGACAGCGACTAAGCGATGATAGGGTTTACGTACTTAACCCATGGATGATGGAGCTAACATGTGCAACCCATGGATGAGGTTTTTTGTTCTAATTGTATTTAAATTATCACTGATAATTAGTCGTGTATTTCTATATATCGATGTATGCTACTTTTTTTTATTGGAACTTGTATAATTTGCAGCCAGATCGTCTAAAAAAGGTACAAGTTCAACAGCTTTTAAATTATGATAATTGCATAAATTGAATGTATCGTAACCCAAATATTCGACCAACTCGATCCACATATACTCCTTATTTATGTTGAGACTTTGTTTAGACAATGTGGTAAGGCCGGAATTTTTATTTATATCATATTTAAAAAAATAAATCAAAACACCTCAAATTCTGGGGATTTCCAAAAACACCCATGCCGCAGAATGGTTTGGCGACCCATTCTTGGAAGCCCGCAGATTGGTTTGGAGACCCCTCAACAACCTAAATATATTTAATAGCACAGTGCATTTCTGCGGCCTCCCAAGAATGGGGCTGCCAAACCATTCTGCGGCCTGGGTGTTTTTGGAATTCTCCACAAATTATGGTTTTTTGGTTTATTTTTTTAATATGGTATAAATAAAAATTTCGGGTGGTAAGGTATTATTTGGAGACATTTGGATCTATTTTGTAACATTGAATTAATTTTGAGAAAATTAAATCAATACCTAAGACAACTTCGGATCTAAACACACATTATAGGGAGACTGTAATAGAATCTGGATGTGCTGACAAATTAAGTTTTGAATCATATTTAACAGGAATGATCAATTGTTTAAATTTTGAAAATAAAAGTAAAGATGTGAAACATAATTAAAATTCAAAAATAATGTGACATTTAAGCCCTCTTCTATTCTAACATTCTTTTCTAAAATATCAAATCGTAGGACGTTGGATACATGAAACTTGATAAAGAACAAAAAAAAAATATACAATTTTACAATAGTAAATATTAGTTAAATAACTTTACTCTCTTCATACAATAGAATCTTCCTCCGAATTTTGCCCTTTCAAGATAGATTTGCTAAGCATGATCAAAGATCATTCATAATTTTATTTGCCTCTAAATAAATATTAGTCAGCTTTTGAGTACAATTAATTTCCTGTGTATCACATATGTCCATATTACTTTAATCCATACTGTAATAATCCGAACTTTTAAAATAATTAATTAATTACAAATCATAATTAATGGTAAATAAAAATAAAAATAAAATAGATAATTAAAATTCATCTACCAATTAAAAACTTTTTAACTTATGGATAAAATGGATTGACAATTAATCTGAAATAAAACTAATTGAGTAACAATTAATTAGTTGAATAAATTTACTAAATACAATACAGAAAAATACAAAAAACAAACAAACCTAGTGAATTACAATGCTAACAAAATTTAAATATTTTTGAACGATTCATTTGCAACATTTATATACTATTAATGTCATATACTAGTAGTCCTTACATGAGCTTAATATCTTGTTTGCTTTTTCTCAGGCACGTCTATTGTAGATTCGAATAAATTCGAGGAAGATGCATCCTGTGCATTTTGTTAAAAGCTGAGACTTATTCTTATACTGATGAAGATTCGGAGCAACATACATTGGAAGAGTGTGCAATTCTTGTCAAGAGACCGCTAAGAAGCTCAAGCCTTAATAGGTAGGACATAGTGCATTACCAATATTGTGGTACCTTAATATATAACAAGGTCAGTTTATGAACACTGTGAAGGCTTAATCTTCTTAGCGGTACCTTAATATGTTGTCACCTTAATATATCGTCAACAGAAAAAATAATGTTCATACTTTTAAGATTTCAATTCTTTCTTCTTTCTCTATATGCCCTATTAGATAGGACGAACTGCCGACGAACAACAACTACCGACGAACAGCCTACTCGCCTCCCGACTTTAACAGTTTTGTTGGATTTCTCCTGCTTCCAGCAATCGAAGCAAAAAAGATCGACATAGGCGCAATCAACACCATCCGACCATCCGACCGCATGTATTCAGTATTTTTTGCTTCTTCTTGCAACTATTCTTTCTATAAAATGTACTATTTAACATTTCTCTGTAGATCTACAATTCTTGCAACTTTTTGGTATCTCAGCTGAAATAGTTTGTATCTCAGCTGTTCTATTTTATTTTGTTTATCATATTTTAGGGTTTTAATTTGATTAGAGGAATTAAGGCACCAGCTATTTTTCTCTCTTAATTTTGTTTACAGTTTTGTCAGATTTCATGGTTCTCTTATATGTTTGTTGTCACTTGTCAGTATTACCTATTTCAACAATGATAGTGGAAGTTGCTCTCCCCTAGGGGCTAAGGCTGTGCCAGGGTTGTGTCAAAGAAATTAATATTTAAGATTGCATCTGACAATAAAACATTTGAAAGCGATAGTCTGCCAACCTAATCAGTCTTGGGCTGCTCCTACCTAGGAGTCCAATATCATATTTGCTAAAGTAGAGAAATTAAGCCCAAGGGTAGAAGTAAATTTGTGTACTACCCTGCTTGGTACCCCATCAGTGCAAAAGTGGCAGCTTAACAACTATTCTTTTTTTACGCTATTTTGTATTTAATTAGAGTAAAAAATTATGGTATATATTTTGACATTATCTTAACGAGGATAATAAGTTTGAGAAATCAATATAAATTTTAATTTTTTTAGAATTATTTTAATATTTTTTTAGATGGGTAGAAAATCAATTATTGATCTGAAAATTATGGACCATCCAAAAACAGTGATCTTCTACCCATATAAAAAATAGTAAAAAATTCTAAAATGTAAAATTTAACTTACAAATACATAATAATATGGAGAGCATGTTGAATGGTTCGGATCGACTATTAAAATTTTAAAAACAAGAATATTGATCCGTAGTGCGGACCAATCCGCACCATGCATAGGAATTCGTATCATCTGCATTTACTCAAAAGAAAATCTTTTGAGTTAATGCTTCTCAACCATCCGATTTGTTTTAAGATTCGTGCAGACTATATCTGTACAAATATTGAAAAACCCCTATGTTATAGACAAGAGCTAGATTTGCTCCGTTTAAAAATCAGACGGTTGAGATTGCCTTATTCATTAACTCAAGAGATTGCCTTTTGAGTTAACGCAGAGGATACGCATTCCCATGCATAGTACCATAGTCTCGCTCTTAAAAAAAATACCGTTTTAATATGAGTAGAACTACGGTGTGACGTGCTCACCAACGGGTTTGGTGAGCACACCTCCAAAAAACGCATTTTCAAAGTTCAAATAGTCGATTCGAACCTTCCAACGTGTTCTTCATATTAATATGTGCTTGGAGACCAAATTTTACATTTTTTGGAAATTTTTTACTATTTTTTTAGAATTTTTGAAAATCAGTGTTTTTTGAATTTTTTTTTTATTTAATTAAAAGCTGATGATTTTCAAAAATTCTAAAAAAATAGTAAAAAATTTCCAAAAAATGTAAAATTTGGTCTCCAAGCACATATTAATATGAAGAACACGTTGGAAGGTTCGAATCGACTATTTGAACTTTGAAAATGCGTTTTTTGGAGGTGTGCTCACCAAATCCGTTGGTGAGCACGTCACACCGTAGTTCTACTCTTTTAAATCCGTTGGTGAGCACGTCACACCGTAGTTCTACTCTTTTAATATTCTTTATTAAAAGTTGGAGGCGTTAATGTTTCATCCATGCCCAATAAAATATAAGAATGGAAAATTAAAATTTAATTATAGACAAATCCAACGGCTAAATTAATTATGGTTTACATAAATTGTTGTAACAGTAGTTAAACTATTGAAAATAAAAGTAAACCGTTGATTTAATTTTGTACTAATAATGTTGCAGTAATTATATTAATAATTAGAATGATTTAATGAATTTGAATAGGTTGATTGTCTCATCAGCTTAATTTTAATTATATAAATAAGGGGTCATATTTAACATTCCAATTTGAGTAAAGCTGACGTGTGATGCGTGTACATACAAAATTTTGAATTTTTTTTAATTCATTTAGAACAAAATTAAGCGGTAAAAAAAATGAAGTTTTATAAGTTATTTTATGTTATTTTAATGCATTCAATTTTCATCATTTTTTTTACCGCTTGACTTTGTACTAAAAATGAAGTTTTATAAGTTCTTTTAATGTATTCAATTTTCATTGTTTTTTTTACCACTTGACTTTGTACTAAACGAATTCGAAAATTTCAAAATTAACTTATAAATCATTTTTTTTACCGCTTGACTTTGTACTAAATTAGTTTGAAAATTTATAAATTTGACATGTAAACACATCACTCATGAAGTAAATTAGTTTCAACTGTTTAGATGAGTCATTTTAAATCAATCTGATAAATTTTTGAGTTAAGTTCATAAAGAGAATTGTTGAGCTCAAGAGCACTCTAGTTCTATTCCATATATATTACTCTGTGAATCCTAATAGCTACTTGCAATTTTCTTTTTCAAGGGATTCTTAATCTTTCTACAAGGCTGAAAAAGTAACTAGCCATTTCTTTCCTATAAATTATATATGCAGACTAAAAGATAGAGCAATTAAACCAAATAAAAAAAAGCTTAGTTATGATCTTCATGTTTAGAAATTAATCAAAATTGAATAAATTGAATGGTGTTCAACAAACATAAGAAATAAGACAATACAATTGAATGGTGTTGAAAATAAATTGCTTGCACAATTTAATTCTTTTTTGGCTTTTCTCTCTGCCTCTCTGGCATAGAACAAGGTAGAGAAGGTGTACAATTAATAAAATAAGACAATACAATGACGGTTAGTGGCAATATGTAGGAGCAACGCGACAAAAGTATGTAACGGTAAGACTAATAAATGTATCGTCTATGTTTGTCACTGACATGTAACTTTTCTTTTTGACTCATCAAAAAGCAAGCAGTAGAAAAACAAAAGTCCAAAACTAAAATGTATCGTCTATGTTTGTCCTTGACATGTAACTTTTCTTTTTGACTCATCAAAAAGCAAGCAATAGAAAAACAAAAGTCCAAAACTAAAATGTATCGTTCATGTTGGGCCCTTGCTAGCCTCCCTTCTCATATGACAACACTCTTGCAAGGTGTTATATATTAGATCCTTGCTGATATGACAACACTCAGCAGCTGGGGACCTTGCTAGCCTCCCTTCTGATATGATAGCACTCTTGCAATCCTGATTCTCTTAATTTTTTTACCATTGACCAGCTGGGGCCCTTGCTAGCCTCCCTTCTCATATGAAAACACTCTTACACTCTTTAAAAACAGTTTCATGTATTTACCATTGGCCAACTAGATATTTGCAATCCTGATTCTCTTAATTTTTCAGAAAGAAAGAAAAGTTAAGTTGTCTCTATAAATTATTTTTACTTGCTCATAACTGGAAACAAATAGAGAAATTGTTAAATGTTGTTGCTCATAACTATAAACCCATGGATGATGGAGAGAACATGTGCAACCATAGAATTGCTAAATGTTACAATTCATTATTTATTTAGTTCTCTCCCGTTTCTATGATAAACTCTTGGACAATTAGATATCCCTGCTAGGCAAATATGGAGACCGTGAGGGACACAGAAAATGATGGCTCTTCGTAACATTAACATATTCATGATCAATTATCATTTATCAACACGTAAACTTTGATAAATAGATGGACAACAGAGACAAAAGCCATGCAGTCTACCAGTTGAGCATCAAACCAGGAAAATCAAACTTCAGAATAGCATATTAACCAAGTAGATGAACTTCTATTGAAAAAGGAGAAAAGATTTACTAAAGGCATCTATCTAGCAAACAAAAAATCAACTTGGCTTACAAAAAAAAGGAAGTTCTCATTAATCACTACTCCAAGAACAAATCCAAAAGAAAAGAAACAGAAAATAGATGGACAACAGATACAAAAATCAGAATTTCTTAGAAGGGGGAGGAGGAAACAAGCAAGGTCCCATCAATTGATATACATAACAAAAACTAACATACCAATTATTACTGGAAATCACACACAACAACTTGACAAAAGAAAAACTAAAATCACTTGGCCATCATGACCTTGACGAACTCCTCATAGTTGATCTGGCCATCGCCATCCACATCAGCTTCACGGATCATCTCATCGACCTCCTCGTCAGTGAGCTTCTCACCGAGGTTGGTCATGACATGGCGCAACTCGGCAGCAGAGATGAAACCATTCTGGTCCTTGTCAAAGACACGGAATGCCTCCTTGAGCTCCTCCTCAGAGTCGGTGTCCTTCATCTTGCGGGCCATCAGGTTGAGAAATTCTGGGAAGTCGATTGTGCCGTTGCCATCAGCATCGACCTCATTAATCATGTCCTGGAGCTCAGCCTCGGTTGGGTTCTGACCCAGGGACCTCATCACTGTTCCCAGCTCCTTGGTGGTGATGCAACCTGTTGAAGCAAAAGAGAAACAGAATAATTTTTCATTAGTTTGTTAGCACATGAATATTTGTATTTCCAATAAATTTGCTTAATAACCAAAGCTGCTCCTCAAATAATATTATTTCACAAGAATAATTATAATTACAGACAGCAACCATTATTTATGTGAAATAAGCACATCAAGATCGCTGCAATTTTAAAAAAGAAGGTAATAATGGAGAGCAGATTCAGCAAACTAGCTCAATAGATAGCATTGTTCTTAAACAAGAGAAAACATAGATGAATCTGCAACAAAATACTGATGCAATTCTTTACTGTTATCTAATAACAGATGCAGGACAATTTGTACTGTAAAAATCAGATATCACTATAATCAGATATAGAGTTGAATTCAATTTGCCACAGCAGGTCTATAATTTACCAAAATACAGTAATAATAGCAGATTAACTTTAAATTACCGAAGTGACAGCTAAGTGTGTCATTAATGAAATCAAGCAGAAATTTTAAAGCAAATCAGCTACATTTGACTAACGAAATTCAAACCCTAGCAGAGCAAATCAATACATATCATCAAGGAAACAAGATATAACAACCAGATCCATGCGAAATCAAATAATAGATCTGATTTACTATCTACTTTAAGCAACTGTAACAAGGTAGATATAACTATTGTAAATACCATTTCAATTGACTACTCATGAAATCGACACTTTTATAATACTCCTTTGCATGATATTCACTGGATCTAGATGTAAATCTACCCCATTATCAACTTAATTTGAGAAAACAACGACAGAATACGATGATTCGATGAATAACGGGAACACTGAAACTAAAACTAAAAATAAAGGACAGAGGGCGTGATCTAACCATCTCCGTCCTTGTCGAATAAGCTGAAGGCCTCCTTGAACTCGGCGATCTGATCGTCGGTGAGTTGATCCGCCATTTGATTCTTTTGTAAGATGAGAAGATAAGCACAAACAAAAGAGAAAAAGAGAGAATAATCAGCGAGTTGTGGAAAGAGAAGGGGTTCAAATGCACTCTCTCCTCACGACCTGGTTGATTACCTTTTAATGGGCTCCATGTATTGTAAAGACGGAAATACCCCTCTCAGTTTAGTGAAATGACTATTTTTCGGAAAAAGCAGTTCAATACAGGGATGATAGCGAGGACTATTCTTGTCAATTGATCATTTTTTTTTACAGTAGATGAGGAGTAAACAAAACGAAGCGGTGAATGGTAAATTTTCTCGGACGCGGTTTGAACGCGGAGACATATGACTAATGGTTGACCAAAAAGTGGTGAAATGCCACGTAATACTAGCTGGCGTTTTCTTATTGGCTGGAGACACGACCTAACCGGGTCCGACAGATAACGGATCGGCATCGGCTCCTCCGGAAGGAACCAATTTGGGTCCAATGCCCATCGGACTCAAATGAGTTCGATGGGTTCAATGACCGTCCGATCTGCTTTAAGACACGCCCGCAACTTTCGCGTCTGCTTTAAAATTCGTGAGCACGACTCTTAAAGTGGATCGGACGGTCCCGAAACCCATCGGACCCAAATTTGAGTCCGATAGGTATGGACCCAAGCTGTTCTCCCTCCGGAATCTATTACAGATATGGTCTCTTAATTTCAGGTTAAAAGGTTCGAATTAAATTAAATTTTCTATAAATAAAATTGATTAGAACAAACAGGTAAAGGATAGATATACATTCATCCTTGATCCAAAGTAGTCCCATTCAATGAAATCCGTATATTCTCTCTTGTCTGACTTGGAAACTGCTGATAATTTTATGGATATTTATGTGCACGATCTAAAGATGGAAATTGTGGTTCGTGTTTGCATTATGCAAGCTCCGATTTTTTTTATTACTATCTTTAAAAAAAAAAACACCATTTAACTTTATTTTTTCAAAAATTTCATATTTACCCGGACTGTAATTTAAAACTGTGATACAAGCAGGTTGGTAAGGATTGAGATCTGCTGCGATTCGAATAGTGAGCACAGTAATCCTGCAATCTCTGCCTTTTCAAATTCAGCCGTCCAACTTTTTAGTGCACGCATTTCAAAGCAGCTAGTTTTTCTGTGCACACATCTCAAAACAATTCGACAGCTGGATTTGGAAAAGCAGAGATTGCAGGGTACTGTTCACAGACCACAGTACCCGGATTGCAGCAGATTCTCACCCGGTTGGTAATGCAGTTTAAAGTTGCGAACGCAGCAGTACATTTAATATGGTACTAAAGTACATAATTTGGTATGTAACTTTAAACTGCGGTTCTGATAAATATGAATTTTTTTAAAAAGTGGTTTTTTAAATTTTTTTTTAAGATGGTATATAAAAAAATTTCGGACGAGCTACATTATTCTATAAGAAAAATATTTAAATTCAGTGATAAGTTGTGTGCTCAATTAAAAAAACCGTCGGTGAACTTCAAACGGCATTGAAGTTATCGTTGATCTTAATTTACTTCACATAAGGATTTGTGTTCCAGCTTTACATTTTTTTTTTAGTTCATTTTAGATAAGAATAAAAAAAATAATGAATTATTTTAGTGCATTTATTCTTCTACAATTTGCAACTACTCAATTTCATAAAAACAAGATCGAACAAAAATTGGAACAAAGTGTTCGACTCATGAGGTAGATTAAAATAAATAGTTAAGTTCACTATTTGTAGCTTATTTGATTGTTTTATAAGTTAAATATATCAGTCAAAGTAAGCTCAAATTCATATCGACTTCACTCAAATTGTATCGAGGTATTTAGCTTATATGTTGTTCTTGAGTTTTTAACATAATTAGGATATATTAAAAGTTCAAATAAACAAAACTTAGGGGTTCCATGCATAAATTATATGGTAGGAAAGTTTACGTATAGGAATGATATATGATGCTCTCTCCGAATTCGTATCACCTAAGGTAACATAATATTTCTGTTTAGATCATAACCGTCCAATCAGAATTCGCACAACTATTAAAATAGTCCCGTGCTTTTCACCTCGATCCGAATTGGTCCGAATTCCGATCGCACGACTGTGATCCAAACAAAAATATTCTGTTACCTCAGAGGATATGGATTAATTATTTTGTTTTTATTTAAATGACGTCTATGCCAACAAAAATAAGAATAAGAAAAAAAATAGTTACAAAATAACTAATCTAAATCTAAACCGAGTCCATTATCACTGCATCTAGTTGTCCATGACTGACTCTTCCAAACGGAACTAAAATATTTAGGAGGATGTGACAATTTTAAAATAAGACATAATTTTATAATTATATCGAATCTTAAATATATCTTTTTATAAAAAATTTCTTCTAAAAAAACATAAAACAGAAACATTGTTAGCATTTGTTGGCCACAATGTGGCTCTGCCTAGTCTCTTCACTTTCAGTTTCATAGTTACAACTTACAAGTAATTTTTAATGTTGTGCAACACTTTGTTGGAATCGGATGGAGATCCTTTATGGATATTGAAATTTAAAAAACTAAACATTCATTTTTTTCTAAAAAAAAGTTGACTGCAACACTTCAATTATAGCATTATGGTGATAATTTCATTTTTATTTTTTCTCACCTCGCTAAATATAGTTCTTCAATATCTCCAACAATATATAATTTTATTTTTGACAAAAGAGAGTTTGGATTCTTCAACCGTGCGCACACCTAGCGCACTACGGCCTGGAGTCAAGAGGCGAAAACTGTTAAGTTAAAACTGTTACTAATAGCGCGGCTTGCATGCTCGTATTCTTTATTTCAATTGGTTGCATTTTGTGATAATATGCTGAGGAATGTGCAGATGCAATAATACAATTACATAATTATATGCATAGAATACCATAAATACACAAATTTTCTGGAACCAGAAAAGTCTGATTCCATTTGGTACGACAACCTGGTTTGACAGATGCAACAGTGACCTGTCTTTCAAGACAATAATGTAACTACAACCTTTATACCTGTCTTGTACTATAGAAAATAGCAACTGTGCCAGATAGGTAGGTTTTTAGTTCACAGGACCAGGTAAACTGAAAGTTCTAAATTGAAACAGTGACGAAAGCAATTTTCACCAGGTGATTAGAGGCAAGTATTTGCACTACATAAAAAAGATTAACATGGATTGTACCAAAAAGGAAGCATCATCACCCCTAGACTTTGAGACAATGTCACGGAAACAAAAACTGGGAACACAAATAATCGCCACAGAAAACAACCAAAATGCAAAAAACTCCAGCTTGCTGTTTTTATATGACAACAGAAGCAGTGGGCAAGCAAACTAACACTACTCTATTTTTATACCACAACAGCTCCTTCCTCTCAGCACACTCTGTTCGAAATTGTCTGGTGTAGAGATTTAAGCTGGGTATTCCACTTGTCTATTGCAGTATACTTCCTCATGCCCTTGGACCTAAACAACAAATATAATTTATCAACATAAAAATTGAGTCATAACTCATAACCCAAGAACTAAACCGAAATAATTTAAAGTATACACGAACAAACAGAAACACACAAAAAAAGAGAATGCAATTACCTGTCACCGCGTTCCAGGAGCTTGTTAACCTGATCAATGTGACCCTGGATCTTGTTATCAAGGATCAACGAGACCAAGAGCTGCTCGACATCCTTCTCCGGCACGTTCAATTCCTAAACACACAGTTGCAATCTTGTTACAAGATTATCTGAGAAACTAAAAATAATCAAGGCCATGTCAACCTGAAAACACTTGAAAAACTGTAACATAAGCATACAGATCTAACAAGAATGGTAAAAACTATATAACTTGTCATATGCAACCTGGTACTGGTACGCCTCGAGTAAAAGAGAAGTGGAAGGAATTTAAAATTTACCTTTGAAATAAAAGGAATTCGGATCCTGGTGTATGGTTTGATCAGCTTGAGTAAGACCTGGGTCCTGATGTTTCTCAACAGATCTTCAATATAATTGCGAATGAAAGGATCATCCATGATTGTTCTCCTGTTACTCTGAAAACACCCAAATCAACTTGAGATTTCCTCCAAGTACTAACAATGAAAAATTTCTATATTTCAGGAAACAAATAAAAACCTTTAGAATCTTCTCAAATTCAATAATGTCATTCTTCTGAAAAGCTGCTATCAGGTTCGTCATTGCCAAGATCTCAGGATCGTTCTTGTAACTGCATAAAAAGAAACCAAAAGGGTCACAACCAGTCAGGAAAGAGAAGTAACAATTCAAAAATGGTAAGATTTGAAATTAAAAGCAAGTGGTTGCTAGCAAATTTCTAGAGCACAGGTTGTTAGATTAGCTTACGGCTTAGCCTCTTGGCCATCGAAGGGATTCACTTCAGACTGCATTAGCATGTTAGCTAGAACCAAGTATCTGACATACCACAAAAGAAACAACCATAAATAAAAAGGAAGTTAATTTCCTGATAGTTGCACTACAGCATTTATGACCCAGCAAGCCCCATTGATAATTCTAAATATACTCATCTGTCTAGGTACACATTTGTGTAAGGCCTAACACTACAATCCACATGTACTACCCTTGAATGATGCTTCAAATGATCAAATCAAATTCTCAAAATATATGAAGTAAGCTTGAAAAATAATATATGTGATATATTTTTATGGATGGAAAGGTAGAAGCAATCAAATATCTATATATATTAATCGACATCCTCCAAATGAAAAAATAAAAGTTCATTAACTAACTCAAGCATAATATAAAAGATGGAGATGAAATTTTGGAATCATCATAATACAGGTCATAGTGTAAAATCAACAAAACAGGGAAGTCATCTGAAAATATCCAAATTTATTAAATACGTACTTGAGGCATTGAATGCGGCGTGGGTTGCCCGCTTCATCATAATTTTTGAAAGCCTCAAAGAAGTCGGTGGCAGCATCAGGCCATTGCCTCTCAGCCATATGCATTTTACCCCCACACTCATGGATAATCCCCATAATTCTTGGGTGAGGAATTGCAGATTTGATCGAAAGAGCCTTCTGGTACAGCTCCTGAAAACAAAGTCCTTACAGGATTAACGATGGTCTCGATAATAATCGACTGATGAATTATCTCTTGCAATTAAGGCTTGCACAGATGGTATTTATCACTGAAAACACATATTGCTTAGTTTAAGAAACCACATAAAAAATAAGAGCGTGTATGTAGTTGCCATGCAGTTCTTAATCTATAGAGTCTCAAGGGTGGGGAGATTAAAACATTAGAGGAGTAAGATTCTCAAGTTAAACAAAATATATGTGAAAGAACATTATAACCTTGAGTTTCTTGTTGTTTTTCGTTTCAGTGTACATTTGAATTTCAATAGCATAGACTTCTAGAAGCTGTGTACCCTTTTTCTGGTCATCACTACCATCTTCTCTTTGGCAAGATCTATGCAGCTCCTTCAGAATCTGAAATTTTTGTTAACAGAAAACCATGAAAAGATAAATTTGAGTAGCGAATAAAAGCACAAAAGAGATAAAAAAACGAATTAATATTGAAGAATTAGTTACCTTATTCATGCGCCCATACTCTCCCATGTCAAACCAGATTTTGCACAATTTCAGATTTGTCTTAAACCAGAGTCTCTGTCAATAGTCCATAGTAAAAGCATCAGGTCAGGCATAAAGAGAATATTAACATCAACCAGTTAATAATAATACCAAGTATTAGTATCTAATTCAGCATGAGTTGACATGTTATTCTTAATTGTTAGACCCTAATTAAACTACAACCAAACAAAAAAAATAACAACAAATTGAACATACCATAAGCTGATTTTTAATGCACATTTGGGGAGATGGCTGAGTGGACTAAACCGATGGATTGCTAATCCGTTGTACGAGTTATTTGTACCGAGGGTTCGAATCCCTCTCTTTCTGCTCTCTATTATGTATGATTTTAGTATTTTTGTATTGAGAGGAATTTTGATTCATATGATTTTATCATATAAAAATTATTGAAAAAATTAATTAAAAAAAATGAAGAAAAAAGAGAACAACTAAGAACTTATTCCTCACACCCAGGATTATGCCCTGGATCATTAGACAAAAATCCGAAAATAAAAAGGGAAAACCAGGGTTCAACTCTCAGCAAAGCTGGTGGCATACAGACTTGTAAAAAAAGAAAAAAAATTAGGGACATATTCTGAAAACAAAAAAAGTACCTCATTTTTTGTTTCTTCGAGGGCCTTTAGTGTGGTCTGATAGAACTCTTGTAGAAGAGAGAAGTTGTGGCTGGCTGAACCAGAAACAAAATCCATAATATTGTTGATACATTTTTCACTATAGTTTCTGGTTACAGCTGACTTGATATATGTAAGCATCTCTCTGTATGAATCCATCATTTCACTGTATCTCCCAAGCCGATAGTACAGCTTCACAGTCTGCTTCAAGGCTTTGAACCCCCTATGTATATAGACGATTAGTGAGATTTCCTTTGTCTCTGTTTTCTTTGAAAAAAGTATCGTTTGGGTCTAGTTTAAGAAATAGTAATATCATATTCTACCATTCAGCTTTCTCGGGTTCCATGTTGACAACTTCAGCAAAACCGGAAAGTGCAGCTTCTGGGTCCGTTTCAACCATACCTATAAAAGGAAACCGAAACAAACAATATATCATTTTATTCATAATCTGAAAAGGCACTGAAGGTGCAAATAATTCAAACAGACGTTACAAATTGGACATCTATTTTATTCATTCAAAATATGCATATTTATGCAGGGCTATCTGCACATTTTCTGCTTTTCAATATAGTTCCAAAACTACGTTGAGGTATATAGTTCCTAAACCATGTGACATATATCAGTATTGGTACCATAAATATACAGGTGACTTTAATTCTAGCAATAAATAAGCTTTCCAAATACACTCATTAAAAGCATCTACTTTTCCAATATTATTCAATTTCCTGAAGGTTTTTTTTTTTTTATCAAATTGTTTTTGAAATAAAGCATCCGTACACAATAACAGTTTATAATCACCGACGTTCTACTGAGCCTATCTCCGTATAGAGCATGCATATAGCAACAAGTTGTACTTCCTTTACCCTTGTAGAAAGAAATGATAAAATTGGTCGAACAAAGTGAAAAGTTTCATCAAGCTTTCATGCATATAAACAATTTGACACTTACATATTCATATATATTTAGGTGACTTGAATCTGTAAAAAGGCTTTGAGCCAGTTCCATTAGATGAAACTGATAGTTAATTAATACCAACCAAATACTGCCCGTTACCTAGTACTCTCTCCTAACCAACAACTGCCAATACAAAGCAGCAATGTTTGTTCAACAGTAAATAGCCTGATCTAACAAAGGCATTTGCATGCATAAGCTAGGAATTACCCCAGCTTTTGCCAGGTCGTACAAGTTAGAACAGAATAATGAACAACAAAGACTAAAAATTACAGAGAACATAGATAGATAACCTTTTGAGTTGTAGTATTGGTTCTCTATGTCAACATCCTGCTCTTCAGGTTCTTCGTCTGAGTACTCAAATCCATAATCCTCCATATCCGCATCTTCAATCAAAAGATAAAACACGAAATTAACATCAGCGATGCCAACAGTTTAAGAAAACATCAACGAAATTGAAAAAAAAGAAGAATTCGCGGAGAAAACCCTAGATGAGAATGAGGCGATGGCGGAAACAAATTACCCGAACCCATTGTAGCTTAGCGGAAAGCGATCGAGCGATGTAACAGATGACGACTGGGGATTAACTTTAGGGTTTTTGCTTAGATTGCACGAGATGAGTCGAGTTTAGCTAGTATACAAAAGGAATCGAAGAAGAACGAGGTCGGTCGAAACAGGAAAGGCAAATATTATGTTGTTTGTTTGGGATGATGTGTCAACCTGACATGTGGGGCATACAAATCAGTGAGAGTTGTCTTATTTTTAGTAGAACCAGAGATGGAGTCCGCATCCTCAGCATTAAAGCACCGGTCGAGTTTAACTCTGGACCGTCCGATCAGAATTCAGGCCATTCGTTCTATGAGACGAATTTAAATCAGACGGTCCAAATCTAAACTCAAGATTTTAGTTAACTCTGAGGATACGCACGTGATCATTTTGTTTCCGGAGATTTGAAACATTTTAAGAGCTTGTTCGGATGTCACGGGATTACAAACGAATGAGATTTGACGGAATTGGGAACTTATTTTTAAAAAAGTGGGAATTCACATGTACAGATATGCACATGATTTATTATGAGAATGTGTTGAATTGAGTGTTCAGTTGTACAGTGGAATTCGTTGTGAAAAATTCTATTTTTCTTTCTAAAATGTTTAATAATATACAATTTTTTTTATTATAAAATTATCAATAATGCAATTAAATAAATAGTTTAAATAATAACGTAACATTTCTTATTAATTATTATATTATAAAATATAAATATTTTTTATAATTAATTTAACCCACTAGAGGAGGAGACACATCCAGATAAAAGACTTCTTGTTTGCAGGGGCGGAACCAAGTAGTTCCGGGAGGCAGCTGCCCCTCCTGGATTTTGAGTTTTAGTAGAAATTTATCGGTCCTGACCGACTTTATTCCCCTGAATTTTTTTTGCCCCCTGGATGTTTGATTTGTAATTCGGATTAAATTTAGAGTTAAAATCAGAATAAATTTGTTGAATTTTGAATTAGAATTGTAAGTTAGAGTATCATAAATTACAATGCAAAGCATTGAAAAGTATAAGTTAATGCATTATTTTTTATTGAGTACCCAATTAGTTAATGAATTTAAATCCGATTAGCTATTTAAACCCGATTCGATATTTTTTTGCCCCTTGACGAAAATTCTGAATCCGCCCCTGCTTGTTTGGAAGTGAAAAGACAACATATGAACAAAATCAACGCCAAAAAACAGAAGTACATCAAAACCAAAAATATATAATCAAACTCAAGCTTGTAATAATACAAAATTTCTAACAAGCAACCTAAAATTAAAGCTAACAGTTGGCAACTCACCGATTGAGAAAATCAAAATTGAGTTGGACTAAATTTTCATTTTCCACCAATTTACATTGTGTGGGGAAGAGTTTGGGAATAACTATCCGAATGCATTGGGAAAAAACCCCGAAATTTTTTTAGTTACCAAAGTAAAAAATAGAAATTAAAGGATTACCACCCCGCTCAAGCTATTTTCAATTCTACCACTCACGTGGACCCAGTTCGAGCATCAAATTGGGTTGGTGCGCGGACTGGGTTGGCGCACCAATTGGTGCTCTAACTGGGTTGGCGCACCAATTGGTGCTCTAACTAGGTTAGCGCACCAAAATTGGTGCAAAATTAGTGCTCAAACGGGGTGAAACGCACTGAAGAGCAGTAAAAATTTTGGAACAGTTGGTGTGCCAACTCAGTCCGCGCACCAACTCATTTTGGTGTGCGAACTAGGTCCGCGTGGGTGGTAGAATTGAAAAAATCTCAACAAAAGAGTGGTATTCATTTAATTTTGATTTTATATAGTGGTAACTAAAACAATTTCGGAAAAAAACCAAGCATCCGGGTATGAGAATTATAAATCCAATTCTCTCAAAATCCATATGTTCCCATTATAAAACTAAACATCCGAACAGCCTCTAAATTACTTATTTTTTATTAAAACATAAAAAGAATCTATTTTCTTATTTTAAATTAAAACACTTTTCATTTAAATCTACGGATATTTTTGCCCGAAATTTTTATTTTTACCCGAAATTTTTATTTTTACCATCTTAAAAAACAATAAACTCATTAACTCATTTTTCGTCAAAATTCAAAAAATACTCTGGTCGCTCAATGTATCTAGTCTATTAAATTAGTAGTGGAGCTCAATATATTCAATAAAAATCTTGAATGACTCAAATTAGTGAACCCATTTGATCAATTATGTTCAGTCAGCCAATAAAACCTTATAAGTAGTGGAGCCCACTAATTATTTATTGAACATAATTCATTGACTTGATGTTGTTTGAATAGATATAAAAAAATAATGAGGTTCCCAAGAACATCTGAAATAATTTCAAATGGTGACCCTAATGAAGCTAACCCTAACCCTAACCCTATGTTTCACACTTAACCCATATGTTTGGTTATTTGTTCTCTATTAAGCTGCTCTTTGGGATGGATATGTTCTCATAACAAAGCCAATAAAGAATGGATATTATTATATCAAAAATAGAACAAAGTGCTCAATGAGTAAAATTGTACTGTCAAATATCCTAATGGAGCCTCTATTGTATATATAAACTACAGTGATTTAGCTCAAACTGATCCTCTATTAGAGAGAGTATTTAGAAGTTGAATATTACTCGCCAAGTCCTTCATTTCAAATATCCCAATGGAGCCTCTGTTAGAAACTAAAACAAGTACAGGAAGAACATAACAAAATAAAGAAAATAAAGATGGATCTTCATTGTTTTATTACGTTTAATTCGTTAATAAAGATTTAAGTACTTACAATTATTTGGTTTTAAAATCTAATAATTTGGTCTCTCAAATTTAGTTTATTAATATATTAAGTCATTTGCCAAATTAAGTACATATACTTTGTTTGCTTTTCTTATAATATTGTTCAATTTCTGTCACTGCATAGCTAATTATAAGTACATGTTTTCATAAATGGGAAAATGGAGCAAGGTCTTTAAATAATCAATGATAAATTAACAAAAACCAACCTTCACTGGTTTCATTTTATGGCACATGCAAGGGAGTGATGTTTCTGCATAACGCTCTACATTATTGGGTCATGTAAAACATTTACAGATTGAGTGTTTTTAATCAGTAGAAAACATTAAATTATCTACAAAGTGTGCAAGGACAGCCAAATAGAAACCAAATTTAACACAATCACACTTGAAGGAGAAAGGAAAAACAAAAACAAAAAAATTTGTATCATTCAAATTTGCTCTTCCACTTATCTGTGTTTCCAAGCAAAAGAAAAAAAAAAAAAACTGTATAATTTTGTGAGTCACCTGAGTGACTAATTCTCTAGTTTATAAACAAAGGATTGAAGGGGAAAAACCTCAACACTTATTTGCCCAAATTTGCAACAGTTACATAGCAACCAGGGAAACAGATCCTCTTTGACAAGCTTCATACGGTGAAGTCTGTCAAGCATTCTTTTCAAGATCCCGAAAACTCTATAAATTTTACACTTCATGTAATCATGTATGTGCAGTAAGACTAAGCAGAGCAAATCCTGCAAAACAATTGTTACAATGCTTGCTTAGTACATATATTGATCACTGTGTTTCATGCAGCAAAACTGACAAATGGAATCTAATTATTATTTTAAAAAACTAATAAAGTAATAATTTCCATAAGGAAAATAAGACTAAAGAAACAGAACTAATTTCATATAAGAACTTGAGTTAATTCAAGCACCAATTATGATCATTATTATTGCTAATAAGACTAGCGCAGCTGAATTCCTAGATTTTACCTCGCAAGTTCTCATTGCATTGCTCGATTTTCATTAGGTAATGTGGGGACCTCCTCCTCAACTTCGACATGAAATGAAACACTTTGTTGTTCTCTTTTACTACCCTCGTCAGACTCCTGACTTTTTAGGTCATCGCTTGGAGGGGTAAGAGGAAACATAAATGACTGAGGTGAACCCACTTCTCTCTCTTTCAAATTCAAGCTGTTCTCTATAGCATTATAATCGAGGCCTTGCAAAATGGTCGGGATGTGGCCCATGTTGAGGTCCATTCCTCTTTTGTACCCCATCTCTAAGTCTAATTTCTCTTTCGTTGCAACATTGTTGATTGCCGCTGCAGTGTGGGGAGTTACTGGTACGATTTCTGGTGCTTCTTCAGTGACCCAAGATCTGAAGTTGTTGAGTGATGGGGGCATTTTGGATAGGAAGACCTCTCTGATATTTTTAAATATGCCTTTGTTGTATGGGTTCTCCTTCTTGTCATAGCGATACCGGAAATTCTCATAGGTTGTCTGAAAAAAATTATAAATTAATGTCAGTACAGTTATGATATATAGCATTTAATCATAGAGGGTGTAGCGTTGTGAGTTTGTGACAGAGAATGAATGTCCTTAAACTGTACTTGTATGCATGATAATTTCATGTTCCAAAAGTATTTCTACTTCATGCTGATACCAGATTGCACTGGTGTGGTGTTTGGTATATGGGACAAACTGGCCTTAGTCGAGGCCTTTTATTTAGCTGTACTAAAGATGAGCCTCACCTAGCTTTAAACTCAGAAAAATACTTGACTAAATGCAAACTGAAATACAATTAAGGAAAGCAACTTCTCAGATTGATTCCTGACCTACCGTAGTATCAGAATTAACCTTTGTGTACTAATATGAAATTGAAGTCCCGGGCCACTATTAAAAATTGCCAAATTTTAAATATGCCGTGATAAGACAACATTCATACATGGAGATGATAACATCTGAATTATAAAGAGTACAAGAAGTAAACAATATGTTACCTGGTTTGTGCTCATCAAGTAGGTGTGAAAAACCGTCAGACCACCCACAAACCAAACGGCAATGAACGTATAAACAATGAGTACGAGAGACAAGACTTCACCGCTCATTGACTTCAAAATTGAGTTGTGGTAGTTCGGTCTCTCTCGTATGATGTTTAGCCATGAAAGGACGAACACATAGAAGCACAAAAAGGTTGAAGTCGATATGAACATGTAGAAGAATCTGTAGTTGCGCTATAAAAGTTAAACAAATGTTACTATTTTTATCATGGTAAGAGTATGCACCTTTTCCAAAAAACAGAAAAGATGTTATTGAATTATACTTGTAGATAATGTTATTAGTTTATGTATATGACTTTTTCCTGCCTACAGACTTTAGAATTTTCTTTGTCTCATTTCTATTATGAAATGAAGAAGGAAAAAAACCAGTCCGCTAATTGTTTAGCTAAGAGATTTGAAGACATGACCTATTGAAAGCTGTTACATCAGAATTAGGATACTTCTCAATTATTAGGTACCCAGGAACAAAGTAGAGTAAGTTATGTATCATTGAAGATATATGTAATTAAAAAAAAAAAATCATTGACTATAATTTTTGAACTTGAATTGAATTGTCAAAAAGTTAATGGAAAAAAAAAAGAATGAAAGAAAGAATAAGTCTGCAAGTATGCAATAAGAATATTTCCAGTTCAATTTTTTTTCAACTTTTGTCCAGTTGGTTCTTGAATAAAATATACAAAGTCATATTACTTTTTTGCTATAACAACATAAAATAAACCCTGTTCTTGCTGTACCAAAGCTATCATTATATAATAAGTGCAATGTTGTTAGATATTTTAAAGAAGCAAAAGTGGGCGGCCTGCATGACAATTTCTTTTCAAAAAGTTGTATGCCAATTTGCAACACCACAACTCAAGACAGACAACAAATTAATTTAATAAAAGAAATGATGGCCATAAACTCAGCAGAGTAAATAATAATAGCCTAAATTTAATTACTCGAAAAAAAATTTACCAGGCCAATGCACTGCCCAACCCAGGGGCAATGGTGATCAAATTTCTGAACGCAATTGTTACAAATCGAGCAGTGAGAGGTACGCGGTGGCCGGTAAAGAAGGCATGTATCACAGTATTTCACTTTCACTGTGTGTCCATTAACTATCACATCTTTTGTGCGTGGCAACCTCAGGTGTGGGCTAGCCGCATTGACCCACTCTGTGGATGCTGACGTGGTATCCAAAGTCTCCTCTGTCTCTGGTGGCCGTGCGTTTCTTGGCACTATGCCGGGGTCTCTACTTGATGTCATAAACAAGAAGGTCAAATCCTGCAATAAATTAAAGACGGTGTTTTAGAGAAGGAGAGAAATACTTAAGATGATTTGTTCACTAATTATGAGTTTACTTTCTGTTCTGACAAGGTGGGATTTTCTTTTTCTTGGTAGAAAGAGAATGATCATATTTAAAGGAACTAAATATATTAGTTGAAACAATAGGAAAAAGGGAACCCTTAAGAATTTAGAAGTTTGGGTATCAAATAAGAGCAATTTGCACACCGAATCAACACAAAACTTAAGAACTATTTTAAAAGAAACTTAGGTCTCAATGATATGATGACCAATTTAAAGAATTATAACTGCAATGAAAACTTAAGATGTCAGAGAAACTCTACTTTCACCCACATATTTCAAACTGATGCCATTTAATTTCAACAGCCAACTATTTTGAATACAAATTAATACAGCTTCATTGGAAACAAAAAAAAGAATTAAAGTACAATAAGATAACACTCACCGCAATCCCGAGAAGAGTTGTAACAATTAAAATTGGAAGGCCGAGAATAGTATTTCCATAGATGTCTATTTGGCCAGAAGCATCTGTTTTGGTGATTTTTGTGATCACCTGACAACATAGAGCGATCAGCGGTCCGGTTATCAGAATTGTTGATAGAAATATAGAACCCACATCTGGCCCAAATACCAGCCTCCCTCCACAGGCGAATTTCTACAAACAGTTTCAGTGCATGCAATCGTTAATTTAGGATGAATTAGAAGCCCTTCGTTCAATCACTTTTTTTTGGTGTGTATTACAGATCTACGGTATCTGATTATAAAAAAGCAGCATATTGATAGAGGAGAATTAATAAAAAAAATATGTATGAAATTAAGATAAAAATTGATACCAATTCACAAAAGAATGTAAATTGAAAATGGCAAATGAAGAAAGGGGGCGTACATTGCTTCCCTTCCAGACTTGGTACAATCTCCTCCGATTTTGGGACGGCTCCATGGGAAGAAAAATGGAGAAACCCCCTTCCTAGAGGAGAGAGAAAGAGAGATTAGAGTGAAGAGAAAAAAAATTCCAGAAGAGGGTTTCTCTCTTTCTCTCTCTATTCTCCCCTCCCTGGCAATTTTGTTAAAATGCTAAAACGGTTTTGGGTCAGAATCAGATGCTGTCCCATCCGTCTCCATCAACCGAGACAGCCATTGCAATCGTCTCTTTCTCTCTCTACCCTTATTGAAGAAACTCCTCTTTTTCTCTCTCTACAAAGGACAAGCTGCCTATATTTGGGAGGGTGAATGGTCGTTGAAGGAGAGAGAGAGAGAGAGGGGCTGGCGGGTACAATTAAACTAACTTAAACTATCTTTTTGGTGTTATTTCCGAATTCATATCCTCTGAGTTATCTCTGATTTTGAATTTAGATCGCGATCGTCCGATTTAAATCCGCACGAATATTAAGGCCCTGTGCTTTAACCGAAATAGTTTGAAATTTGATCGGACGGTCTAGAACTAAACTCAAACGGTGCTTTAATGCAGAGGATTTGGACTCGGGAATTTTCAACTAACTCATTTCAACGTGGCCAGATGAAATTTCAAGGTGTCAACGGGGTCCACATCAATCTCAGATTATATATTGTCTTGGGATTTATAATAGCCTCATAAGTCATAACTAAGAACAAAACAAATATGTGGGTCCCAAGTCCCAACGGTTGAGTATATTAAAAATAGAGAAAATATTAAAATTATTAAGCTAGTTTTTTTTTTTCACATTTCCATTTTAGGAAAGCTGAGATATCTTAAATTACCTGAGATATGAATTAATTACCTGAGATATCTTAAATTTTGAGTTGATGTGAAAAAATTAAATCCTTAAGATTTTTAAAACATAAAATTTGAAACGATTTATTTTCTATTAATAATATTCGGTGAATTCCAAATAGACTCTGTATTGAAAAAAATGTTTGATTTATTAACCCTAGTAAAATAGTATATAGAGTAGAACTAAGATGTCAGAACTGTTGAAATTAATATATTTTACGAGTAATGTGTTTAATTGCAAAATTTATAAATTTTTGAAGTAATTTAGTATAACGTCAAATGATAAAAAATAATGAAAAATGAATGTGTTAAAATTAAGTTATAATTAAGTCTTCTTTTTATTACTGCTTGAATTTATAATAATTTAATTCGAAAATTATAATTTTTGCATATAAAATTTTTATTTGTCAAGTAAATTGGTTTCAATGGATTAGATTCCTTAATGAGCATCTTAGTTCTACTTTACAGTAAAGTATATAGAAGTTTTTAAATTATAGTTGATTCATTATGTTAAGAATATTTTTTATAATATGAAACGCTCAATCTAAATAATATTTTAGAAAGTACAAGAATTAAGTTCAATCAACAATTATATAGCATCAAATATATAATGTATGCTTGTATTTGTATGAAGTTAAAAATAATGTTGTTAACATCTTTAGGTCATGTTCGGCGCACTAAGGGGAACGGGAATGGGCCTGGGAACAACAAATTTTGAACTGATTTTTACTGTGTTCGTGAGAAAAAAAAAATTCACTCTGAGTGAATTTTTTTTTTCCGCAACAACAGTATTTCGCCGAACAGGGCCTTAGTTTTTGTTAGATGTGGTGCTCATAAGAATTTAGTATAAAAAAATTTTATTAACATATTTTATGATTATAAAACATGATGTATTTAAATTTTCTCTTTAGAAAGAGTGAGAATAAACTATAAAGTCCTATCAACAATTATATTGCGACGAGAGTTGACATTTTTTTTAGACATAGAATCCATTAGTGTTATAGTATATAAAGATGGATATTCCATAAATTTAATGAATTTATATTTAGTGGTTTACCATTTCAGTTATGTCAAATTTAATTATTTTCTTATAATGATGAAAGTAGCTGTATGGTGAGCGACGACATTGACATTCTAGTGAATAGTAGTCCATTGTTAAACTATGAGGATCTCTTAAAAATATTTAATCATTTTAATTGGATTACAACTGTCGATGATTGAAATAAAAAGTGATTGGTTAGAATTAGATGTTGATCAAATAAGTGTTCAATTTTGACCAGATAGTTCTAAATTTTTGCAACAGAAGCGCTAATTAATCTTAAATATTTGTATAAGTGTTGGGGAGAAGAAAATAATATAGACCTTTTTTAACTATTTTATTTAACATATAAACTTTAGAAAATTTATTATTAGAAAATATTAAAACGAAGACATAATAGAGACACAAATAATAGTGATATTTGAACCGAAATTTTTATTAATACTCTAAAAAAATAGCAAATCTATCATTCTCACTGAAACAATTTTAAAAATAATCTAACCGCCCCACGTTGGAGCGGTCAACTCCTATATATTGGAGGGTACCCCTCCAGTTTTTTACTCCATTTATTTCAAATTTTCACTCTCTCTCTCATTTCTTTCTCTTTTTCTCCAGATTTTCGCCTCCTCTTTTGCATGTAAGTCCCTCAACTTTTTTGTATTTTATTTTTTTAGTCCAAAATTGTTAGAAATTGTTTAGATATTGTCCAAAATTATTTAGAATTACTATAAATTGTCCAAAATTATTTAGAAATTGTTAGAAATTGTTTGAAATTAATATACATTGTTAGAAATTATTTAGAAATTGTTAGAAATTGTTTTCAATTAATATAAATCCGTGCTCGTTCAATTCGCGCTCCATTGTTTAAGGGTGATCGGTTTGTTTCGAAGGTTAAGGGTGTGGGTCGGGAAGGCGAAGGAAGACACAGAAAAGGCGGAGATGATAATGATGGGAAGGAAAGTTTAGAACTGTGTGGAAAGGAAAGGGGAAAAAAATGTTGTACACATGTTAGGCGGTGAAAGGTGGAGAAGTGGAAAGGAACATGTATTTAGAGTGAGGGAGTGAAGAGATGGCGAGAGTGAGCAACGACACTGTATTTTCATTTTTGGGACTAATGGGAGAGGCGAAGGCTGAGTAATTTGGAATGACATGAGCATACGTCAGCGGAGCACATCCTGAGCCTTTGATTTTACATCGGACAACACAAAAGCGGAGTGCTACTGTTCATTCTACAGTAACACCCCATCCAAAATTAAGGTATTTATAATATATGAAGCATCACAAATGAAAGTCCTTTTGGTATCAAGATTCATGCTCGAAACGAGGAGTTTTTATGCAAGAACCAAAACCTCTGTCAACGGACGAGTGCATAATTATGAGAGGCGGATCTAAAGTCAAGCCATAAGTGCTTAGCCATTTATATGATTTTAAAAGTTTAAATTATGTATATTGAAATTTAATTAAATTTATATTTTTTAAGTTTTTATATAGTTAAACTTCTTTATAAAATGTCTAATGTGTGTTTTGTATGTTTTGTAGTCTAGTGGTTAGAAGTTATTTTTGTGGTTGTGAAAAATTGAATTTAAATTCTTTATATTTTATGTTTTAGTCCTCTTAATAAAAAAATTTCTAGTTCTGTCCTTGTTATTTTCTAACTAAATTGTTGATCTAAAGAAAAAAAAAAATGTTAGCCCATAGTCTTGTCATCAATGCATTCTCTGTAAATCATTGACCAAATCCAATTTGGATATTTTTATTTCATGTCGTATTTGTTATAGTGAAAGGACAAAATTTACAAATACATTACAATAATTTTTTTTATATCATATTTTTAGTTATAATTTAAGTTGATAATCAAATTTTTATATATCATATTAATATATAGCTGGATTTAAAGATGCGTTTACTTGTTGAATTGATTCGTGGTGTGGTAATCTGGTCTATGTCTGAAAAGAAATAAGATTATATTCAAAGGGGCTAACTCGTTATCTTTTCATAATTATAACATAAGTACTGGAGATTTTGGGGTACAGGGCGGGAGAAAAATTTGAACTTCTCATATATATAATTTTTTTTATGAGATCGACTAATACGCTTCCATAAGTACTTCAATACTATATGCTTATAAGTTATTTTTGCATTTTCAAAGTCCAAACAGCCGATCCGAACCGTTCAATATGATATCCATATTAAACATTCTTGGAGACCAAATTTTACATTTTTTGGAATTTTTTACTATTTTTTAAGATAGGTAGAAAATTCATTGATTCAGAAGATTCTGGACCATAAAAAACAATGATTTTCTACCTACCTTAATTGTAAAAAAATTCAAAAAAATGTAAAATTTAGCCTCCAAGCACGTTTTAATATGGATATCATGTTGAACGATTTGGATTAAATATTTGGACTTTTAAAACGTAAAAATGACTTATAAACATATAGTGTTGAAGTACTTAATTATGAAACCGTATTAGCCCATCTCATTTTTTATTGATATACCAATAGATCATACTTATTTATAGAAACATTTGGACCCTTTATATATACAAAATTTGGGCCCTAATAATTTTTTTTTATTATATATACAAACTAAATTTTTAATTCTTCACCTACTAACCAAAACCAGCCTGCTAAATAATACCTGTTATTAATAAATGATGACATATCAAGTTCTGTTTAATGGATAAATTAAAGTGCATTCATCATTGGATTTCTACTCTACTTAGAAAATTTATACATTGGATTTCTGTGTAATGTAATGTGTACTTTCACTGGCAATGAAAATTAAGATGAACAATTCAATTGAGACCTGTCAATGGAACTGATTGGAGGCAAATAGTATAGGCCCATTAGAAAAGCCCTTAATTGACTTAATCTCATGTACTAAACCACATTCACAAGCTGATTCATGATTGAACTTCTGATCAAGAAATTGGCATAGCATCATGCCAGAACTACAAGCAGAGCCACTTTCACACTAACACAGCTTTACACACACATAACATACACACACTATTGCCCAATCCAATAAATCCAACCCCATTTATTCAAACACAGTACAACAGGATTTCAAGTTGACATGAATCAAGTTACAACCATATATATACTGAATTTGCTTTCTTTTAACCATCCATGCGAATGATGCAACGAATGCCTTCTCCTTTGAGCATGAGGTCGAATGCTGTGTTTATCTCCGAGAACGGAACATTGTGCGTGATAAACTTCTCCAACTCCAGCTCCTGCATAAAGTATGATCGATGTCGGAGATGTAAATTGAAAAAAAAATCAAATAGCAAGAAATCAGTTTATGAAAAGAGATGCATTTTATAGCATACGCCGGTCATGTATTTCTCGACAACAGAAGGGAGGTCGGTACGGGGCCGGTAGTTGCCAAAGAATGTTCCCTTCAATGTTCTCTCGGTAAGGAAATTGATCGGATGCGTCTTGAACTCAGCATCCTTGTGTGCTACACCAACCAACACTGCCACACCCCATCCCTAGAACATGGAACAGTGTTTGAACTTAGAAAGACCTATTACTATTAGCATATCTTACTTAATTATATAATTAATATAATGCTGGTATGTAGTATGTAGAAATTAGAGATGAATTATGGAATTTACATCATGAACAGATTCAAAAGCTTGAATCATGGCATTTACGTTTCCAGTGCACTCTACGGCCCGATCAACTCCGCCATTAGTCATCTCGGCAAGAACCTAAAATTATTAACAGTGCAAATTTGAATTGAATTTACAATTTCTGTAATCTAATCAGTAATTTATTATAATAATATGTGTGAGGATGAGAGCTTGTGTTCATGCTAGTTGTCAACCTGCTGCACTGGCTTAGAATGGTCTTTTGGATTCACAAACTCCGTGCAACCAAATTTTCCAGCTAGAAATTAATAGAAAATGATAAATTGAATATTAAATTTAGCTTATTTAAGGATTTATCTTAATATTGGGTCATAACAAAATTCTGATAGGTTTACCCAGTACAAATTTGTTTGGGTTCACATCAACACCTATAATCCTTGATGCTCCTGATACCCTGGCACCCTCTGCAGCCTAATCACATAATTAACAGATTAAATAATATTAAAATTTTAAAATTGAAACAATTCTCTAAACAACGAGGCTAACAAAAAAAGAAAGAAACATACTGACAAAACCAACAGCCCCTAAACCAAAGATTGCGACGGTAGAACCCTTTGGTGGTTTTGCAACATTTACAGTAGCACCAAAACCTTAACATGGAAATAAGAAGGTTTTTCTTAGATGTTGATAAATTCTCACACTATCTTTCCGATTTCCAAATTGAAAACAACATGTGGCATTGAGATTTAGGAGCTTAATCCAATACTTACCGGTACAAAATCCACAGCTGAGGACACAGACTTTGTCGAGTGGGGCCTCAGGGTTGATCTTGGCAATGCATCCGCTATGAACCACAGTATACTCACTGAAGGTGGAGGTGCCGAGGAAATGGTAGATGGGCTTACTGTTGATGGAGAAGCGGGACTGTTCGTCGCCGATCATGACACCTCGATCGGTGTTGATGCGTAGTAGGTCACACATATTACTTGCTTCAGACGTACAGTGTGCGCATTCCTTGCATTCGCCGGTGAATACGGGGAGTACGTGGTCCCCCGGTGCCAGCTCATCCACCCCCTCGCCTACACTCTCCACAATCCTTTCATTAAAAGGAAAATTATTAAGCTAATTAATAAGATACTTAGCAGCTACTTAAGCAACAATTGTCATACTTTAAATGATCATTGCCAGAATTTATAACAGTGATACTGTGATAGAATTAGAGTGTTAACCAAACCTAGCTCAATAGTCAATGTTGTGCTTCTAAAGTTAGATAATCTTTGCAAAGAATTTAAGCTAATAAATTCAAATAAAAGAGAAAATCAGATAAAAGGGCACTACCCTCCGGCTTCATGGCCTAAGATCCGAGGAAAGACACAAGTCTGACCCTGATAAAAAAATAATACATATTAGTCACAAATCACACACACACACACATATAATTTGGAAAAGAAACTAAACATTAACTTTTTTTTAGTAAAGATGATAAAGTTATTACTGACCTTAGCTTCCCAGAAATAGACATCGGTATGACATAAGGCAGTGTAGAGGATTTTGATGCGCACCTCCATGGCTTGTGGTGGTGCCACCTCTACCTCCTCTATTACCAGTGGCTTTCCTGCCTCCCATGCTATAGCAGCTGTTATCCAAATTATTAATTTTTTTTAGGACCAATTTGTAAATTACACATTTTTGATGATTTTGTTCATACTACTAATATTAATTTTAGTTGTAGTTGTGTGCTGAAGAATTAGATACTAACAAACATACATCTCAAAAAACACTTAAAACATTAACAAATTAAATAAAATGATTTCCAGTGTCAACCTCTACATTTGATGAGCTTTCTGGCAGTGCTTGTCATTCTAGCTAATTTCTATGTGACACTAAAATTCTACAGAAAATTAATTCACACCTTCTTCAAATCTCACTCAGTGAATTACAGTGGGTAGTGCTGGATCGATCAAAGGCATTAGTATATATAGCCATATAGCTACAACAGATGGAAAAGTCACACTAGATAATACCCCAAGGTTTCATTTTCAAAGAGTGCTCACAATTTCTGACATTTTTATTAATATCCAAAGTTTAATAGAAATTAATTAATATACCCAGATTCGTTGGAAAGTTATAAAAATATCCATACCGGTTATTTTCTGACCGGTATCCAATTTAATCCATTACCGGCCGAAAAATGGCCGGTACCCAATTTTTTTTTTTTTTTTGAGACTATGAGAGCAACATGTTGAAATCTAACATTTACAGCTGAATACTTAAAAAAATTGAAATTATTCTGTATCTTTCTTCAAGAAGAGCTTGCTCGAAGGAAATATGATTCATTAAAAATTAAGGAATGATATGATAGAAACTATTTGATTATTAATAAAAATTGTCCAATAAAAACTTAATTGCACTTCAATATTTTTTTTTATATTTAATATTTTTTAATACTTTTAATTTAGGATGGACCATTACCAGCAATCACTATTAGAGTTTTATACAGTGCTGTAAATAACGGTATGCGGTCGTTGGACGGATAGGGTACCGCTAAGTGATTAATCGGTATGCGGCCGATTAATCGGAATTATGCGGACAATTTAACGTTTTTATTAAATTTATGTATATATATCATAATTTATTAAAAATAATTTATTTAACTCATTAAACTTATCAAATAAACTTAATTTAACTTAGTTTTATTATTATAACATGACACTACGTTTATTTCTTCTTAACACATAAGCATTTTACATGTTAAGTAACACATTTATTTAATGAAAAAATAAAATTGAGAATTAAGCTTTTTCAAATACTAATAACATATTATTTGAAAGAAATTAAACATTCCAACATAAAATCATTAAATTTAGTTTATGATAACAACTTAATTACATAAATGAACACATCATACTAATAAAAAAAATTACATCAATAAGTAAGAAAAATATATGGTATATAAATAATAGAAGAATTATTCAATTTCAAAGTAAGAAGAAAAAAAATATATAAAAACTATTGAATGTATATTCAAGCACAACTAAAACTAAATATAAGATTTATAAACCTTATTATCACACACTATCACTGAAAAAAAAACAATGTGAAAATAAATATTTACTGGAATAAACGGGAATAAACGGACGATTAAACAGTAAAACGGCCGATTAATCGTTTCCATCCGCTAACATGCCTCCGTTAAGAGTGTGCGTGACGGTTAAGCCACCGTTTCCGATTAATCGGCCGACTAGAGCGTTTTTTACAACACTTGTTTTATATTTTGTATATAGAGAAAAATTTGGTGCCACCAGAATATTCATCAACTATAAAAAGAGTCCAGCTACCATAACATCAGTGTCATTTTAGCCTATATAACACTAACTCCAAAACCTATCAAATCGACTTCAAACGGTGAATCCAAAACGTTCAAACCGATCTACTTCATCAGTTGTGTATTTACATGCAAAATTTATAATTTTTCGAATTTATTTAGTATCACATCAAGCGGTCATATAATCATATCCACAAGAAGAACTTATAATAATAGAGAAATTAATGCGTTCATTTGCACCAAGTGATCAGGCTACTCAAATAAAGCCCACAGTAGTAAATACTCTGCTAATAATTGGTGGATTTTGGAGACTAGTTGCAATGCATTGCCATCAAACTGAGTCGGCCACGAAAACGATAAGAAAGACCGACAGTGGACTTGTCAGATTCCATTTTTTGGTCTCCTATTGGATTTTTTTTTTTAAATTGAACCAAATTCAATATTTTTAAGAAATCAAACACCATTAATATTTTTGGGTGAATTTTGTTAACAGGATCGGTGGAGCCATTTACTATTGATTTATGTAGTCAGATTGTATAGAAGGGTAATAAAATAGCTCCACCGATTCAGCGAATCGGTGGAGCAAACGTGATTTTGCCTTTACCAATTTCTTGAATCGGTGGAGTCGAAATATTTAAAATTGGTTCTATTTAACAAAAAAATCCTCCTATTGTGTGTGCTATTTCATATTTTTTTTCTTAAACTATGCTCTCATGAGTCGTGACGAGTCACATCCGTCCCGAATGCTATTCTATTTTTACTTGATAATTATTTATCTTATTTATATTATGTTTTTTCATGAGAAACCCTTCGCTCTTTGGAAGCGTATTCTCTGAGTACTACAGAGATACTGTTCCGTGAACTAATTGGATCAAATTGTTCTTTTAACTTTGCACGAATCTCAAAGCACAAATAATTGCCATACTCGAATAGTTACTGTTTTTGAGTTATTCTGAATTGTAAAGTAAAGTAGTGGGCCCCATCCGTACAGTACTACATACTACAAATGATACTTGTCCTCGCTCTTTCGCCTAGAGCGATTTTTGACGATTTCAAACCCCTCCAACTCTGAATTCGTATCCTTTGCATTAACTCAAAAAAAAAATCTTTTGAGTTAATATATCTGGACCGTTTGATTCGCTTTAAGATTCGTGCAAATTAGATCTACACTAATATTAAGGACTCCTGAATTATAAATTGTTACCGAATTGGTTCCGTTTAAAATCAGACGGTCGAGATGCGTTAACTCAAAAGATGCTCTTTTGAGTTAATGCAGACGATGCGGACTCAACTCTAACTCTCCGAAATAAACATGAGAAATATATTCATTTGTAAGAAAAGAGATGAATAAATATGATTTCGGTTTGAAATTGCTTGATAAAAAATTATCCATTTTTTTTGAAACCCTGATAGATAAAAAATTATCCATCATTTTGTAGAATTTGCAAAAAATATTATCGCTTCAGCTTTTTTTTATAGCATAACGAGCTAAGAGATTGAATTGAAAAATTGGCGAAAGCGATTTTATATTTTGTCGGAGATCTCTGCTCATGGTGTTGTGAAATTGATTTCTAACTGTATTTATAATTCATATGCAAACTTGGGAGAACAAGGAAACAAAAAAGTGTAGAGGCATTTCTTAATTAATAAGAAAATGTGGTGATATCTTATTATATGATTTCTAACTGTATTTATAATTCATATGCAAACTTCTCACATGGTATTTGACTATCTGTGCTTCAGAGCCTGAAACTATTATTATTATAAACTTCAATTGCATGATTTTATCATTTCGTTTGGACCGTCCAATCTAAAGTACTTCGGCCCGAATAGAACCCAATAGCTCGGCCCAGTTGTTCCGGCCCATTATTTTTATCCCTGTGAAGTGGCACCAGCGAAGGTTGAGCCTCAGCCACTGGCGCTGTTATACAAAAGGAGCGGGATAAGGTTGAGGCTTATCTCCAGACCAAACTATTCTTACTCTTTGGTTTTTGACGCATGGAAGAGTGACAAGAGAGAGAAGTACACCACCAATGGCACTCCTCCTTCCTTCTTCCCTCGCTCTCATTCCTTCCTCTTCCCATTCCTTGGTTTCTCCTACTCAACGATGCTTCCCCATTGCCTCCCCCAATATCGGTACGTGTTTCTCACTCAATTCTCTCTGATGCATTGGTTTTCGCAAGTACTTCTGTTGCCTCATACATTGATTGGTTAGAAAGGTAATTGGGATTCCGTGTTGATTAGCTTAGGTTCAATTGTTGTTTGATTGGTATGAATGTACAGCTTGCGTTCATTCAGGCTTTTTGTCGAGCACGTCGTAAGCTATATTAGGCTTACTTGATAGGAGGAGGTAATTGAGATTTTAGTTATAATAGTGGATAGAAATACTCTTAAGTCATTTAGGCCCGAAGCTTGCTTCTGTTTAAATTGAAGTCTTATTTTGTACCGAGGCATTTGTTGTTTGTTACATGTAAAATATTGATTTCTCCTCCAATTCAATCTTCACAACAGGGTTAGTACCATCACAAATTCAATTGTGCATTTTCCGGATCCCTCACAGGTAATCATTATATATTCACAATGCACTTTGAAAAAAAAAAATTCCCTTGAACAATTTCTCTCTTATTCCATCAATTCTACGTACAATTCACACAACCAATCACATTGCTTAATTATAGCAAGATTCTCCTTAACTTCATAAGCGCCCTTTTCTCCATTCTCAAGCCACCATTTAGTAGGTAAATCTTGTATTCTTGATTCTACACGTACTTAAAAAGCCTATTTAACATTTGCCCAAGTCGACCAGTTTACTATCCTTATACATGGTCACCTTTTTCCTGCTTAATAATTTAGTCAAAGCGTGCTTTGATTTCTTAGAAGGTTTATTTTGGCCAAAGTATTAGTAATGAATTTCCTATTAACTTGAAATTTCCTAAACTTGATCTTCATAGATGGTTTAGTACCACCACAAATTCACCTGCATTATTTTCAGATTCTTACATTTAAGTTATGCATGCTAGGTAGTCACAAGGTATAGGTACCGTTTTGAATTACTTAGAATCAGACATGGGTGCGCCATGAATTACCATCAAATCTATGATACTCAATTTCCATTTAAGAAATTCTATGATATGCCATCAAATCTAGACATAACGGATTACCATTTTTTTAAGCTAAGATCCTTTTTAACCCATGAATTGCTTCTTTCTTTACCATTCTTGAGATTTACTAGTTGCATCCAATTCTGCCTAGAATGAAGAACTGAGCATTTGCCTGAGTATTTTATCCATTTACATAATCATTCAATTTCTCCAGCTATAAGGCTACCATGGAAGAGCCTCAGCAACTCGGTTCTTCCATTCCGGAAGAAGATTCAGATTCTCACCAGAGCTTCTTCAGAAGCTTCCGGAGAGGAATCCGCTCTCCCCCCGCCTGAAAAGATAGAAGAATCAGTCTCAGTTGAAAACCTCCCGCTCCAGTCAAAACAGCAGCAGAAGTATGAACTGGGGAAGAAACTAAAAGAAAATCGTATTTTGAGGAGAAGGAGGGCGCGGCTATGGAGGAAGAGGCTGCTGAGGAAGAGGGGGAAGTGGACGATTGCCAAAATGAAGAAGGGGGGAAAGAAAGCCAGGAAAGCCAAAGCCAAGAAGAAGAAGGGCAAGAAGAGGAAGTACTAAAGTTTGTTTTCTGAATAAATTTTATTTTCTAAACCAGGTCTGAGGTTTTTCTGCTTTTCTTTTCCATTTTTCGGCGATGTTGCTTTGAATTGATTGTTTGATGTACTCTTTCGCATTGCTACATTGGAAAATAGGAAATTTATCAATTTCTCCTGTGAAGTGCTATGGTGCCACCTTTTCCATTGTCAACACTTAATATTTGGTGCATAATAAAATATTCCGAAATAAATCTAACAAGGAGATAACTGTACCATGCCCTGTTTTTTTTAGTTGTATATTTTGTGGAGTTCTCGTGGTAAGCATGCTGTACCGAAATAAACCATTGTTAGCCAAAACCAAAGTATTCCATTTAACAGAAATTTAAATTAGACTGAAACCAACAAATCTTATGAATTGAACCAAATTTTCTTTTCTGGTAAACTGAAGCTACTCAGTTAATAAGTTGTATAAGCGCCTGAGACATTTGTCTGTTTCTGTCCACTAGCAGCCTAAAATCACAATTTTCTAAATAATACTTTTGGTGAATTGTTAATTTGGTCCATACGCAATGAAATGTTGATTATGAGTATCTAGTTTAATATCTCATTTAGGAGGTTGGCTACTCTACTTATATATATGCATAGGAGGGCATATAGAGCAGCTTGGGTCCGATGGGCTCGATGACCGTCCGATCTCTTTTAAGATTCGTGCGCACGCATATTAAAGCAGACGCGAAAGTTCTGGCGTGAATCTTAAAGGAGATCGGACGGTCATCGAGCCCATCGAACCCACTTTGGGTCCGATGGGCATCGGACCCAAGCTGCTCTCGGAGGTCATATGTTATAAGTCATTTTTGCGTTTTCAAAGTCCAAATAGTCGATCTGAAGCACTCAACATGTTCTTCATATTAAAGTGTGCTTGGAGACCAAATTTTACATTTTTTGGAAATTTTTTACTATTGTTTTAGAATTTTTGGAAATCACTGTTTTTCAGATTTTTTTTATTATTTTTTTACCATATTAAAACACTGTTTTGAAAAATTCTAAAAAAATAGTAAATTTTTTTCAAAAATTGTAAAATTTGGTCTCTAACCACATTTTTAATATGGAGAACATGTTGAGGGCTTCAAATTGACTATTTGGACTTTGAAAACGCAAAAATGACTTATAAGTATATGTCGTCATATGCTTATACAAGTAGAGTAGCCAACCTCCTCATTTAGAATATAATTATGAGAACGAGTTATCCATTGTGGTTTTAATAGTTGGTATATTTAAAGAACAAATGTTTCTTTTCTTTTTAGTAGATGAATGTGAATGTGGTTTTAATTTTGTGTAAATTTTCTTATTTCTGATGCATTAGTGGAGAAACCAAAATGAAATGGCAGACTGGTACATGGTGGCACACAATCTCATTCTACCCGGTCTTGCATTAGATGCAAGGGGTCTTTAAGATTCGTGCCAAATCAAAATAAATGGTCCAGATCTTATTTCACCAGGTCAGGTACCTGACTGGATCTGAATTCGCATTTTCTTGGGGTTAATTCTTTATTTATTCATAAAAATGAAAAATGTGGGGACTTCTTCAGTAAATCATGGGGAGTATGTTTTGAAAATTTATGGAAATGAAGGTTTTCTTTTTGCAATTTTTTTTTAAATAAAAATATTATTTAGTGTAAAACCCCCAGAATTTTGTCATAATGTTGTTTGGATTTGCAAGAGAAATTAGATGCTACCTAAATTATGGCAATTATTATAGGCTATGCATATCATTATTTGCAGGAGAAATTAGATAGCAGACTGTAATAATTGCAATAATTAGGGGAGACAAGGCAGTTTGAAATCTAATTTTAATTAAAATCTCATCTTGATATCTAATTTATGTCAGATTTCAATTGCTATTTTGAAAAAAAAAAAAAAAACCCTTTAGTAATCATGATTCCATTAGTGCCTTGTTAAGTCTGGGAGTTCATTAATTTAATTTATTTATTTGAGAAGTATATTATTGTCTGTTTAAAATATGGAATCTAAAACCATGTTTGCACCATGTATGGCTTAGAACGGAAATCCCCAGTGCTAATAACTAAAAATAGAGTCCGGCTAGTATGACATCGGTGTCATATGATACTAACTACAAAATTGATTGGATAGACTTCAAACGATTAATCCAAACCGTTCAAATCGATTTACTTTATGGGTGATGCGTTTACATGTAAACGTTTTATATTTTTTAGTTATTTTAGTATCAAATCAAGCGGTCAAAAATGTTGAAAAATGAATGCATTAAAATTAACTTAAAAACTCACACATTTGACCGCTTGACTTGATACTACATAAATTCGAAAAATTATAAATTTTGCATGTAAACGCACAACTAATTAAATAGATCAGTTTGAACGGTTTGGATTCACTATTTGAAGTCGATTCGATAGATTTTGGAGTTGGTGTTATATAGGCTGAAATGACACTGATGTTATACTAGCCAGACTCCTAAAAATAGGACCAATTCGCAAATTAGTTGTACTATTGATGTGGCAATAGTAACTAATAAAATAATGCATGAAGGGACCAATGCTGGATAATTAAGACAGTGATTATCACAGCATGTTTGCACCTTTTTTTGTAGAGACAAATAGACAATCACAACTAATTACACTAATGCAAAATCTTATTTGCTAGAGACAAAGGAATGATTCATGTCCCCATAATAACTTTTCTCATCTTCCCAATAAAACTATCTCACTTAATCACATCAGATATATGAGGTCAATTTTCGCATCTGCTTTAAAATTTGTGTGCACGAATCTTAAAACAGATCGGACGGTCCCGAAACCCATCGAACCCAACATGCTCTCCAGTTGTATATATCTTCTCTTTAAAATCAGGCGCCTAGGGGTAGGGTTCAATAACCCCAACCTAACCCATTAATTAAAATTTTATCTGTCTTTTTGTTTACATATCTATCTCGACGGATAATTGTGAGAAGATGGGCCTTTATTGGGTCTCGGATCCACCTTTCGTTTGGATCTAGAATCAATTTGCTGTTAATATATATACTATAACCAATCCACTGTCTGTGGTGCTCGCTGGTGTAACATTTTGTATCACTTGCCAAATGGCTTTCAACTTTTGTAGGATGATCTGTTCAATATTTTAGTTCATATTGACACTATCTTGAGATAAAGAAAAAGCTGATGACTCAGCTTTAATTTACCTTTCCCCACCTGACAATAAAAATGAAATTCAAATTCCTTGACTTTCATTTATGCTCAAAAGTCAAAACAAGAATTCAAACAAGAGTTTTCTTCAATTAGAATATTTCGTAGTATTATTTTACACACAAGAAAAAAGTCGTTACACTGCACGAGAAAAAAATCATCTCAGAATATTCAAATTAAGAGGCGGTGGAATATGTATATATATTTTCAATTTCTCCATACTATTGAGATTTTGATGTTAACATCTCAGCGCTCTCTTGCTTGTATATCTCAAATTCTAATATGATAACTAGCTTGCTTGAGTATATATCCAATAACATAACTTTTTATTTAATTATTAAGCAAAATACTTTTATTCAGTTTCCGAGTTGTGGGGGATTCAATTAATGCTTGCATCACCATTCACCAATCACACACCAAATGAAAAAGACATATCAAGGAAAATAATTAAGGAGATATGAAATTAACAAATTAAATTATATTAGAGTGGACATATATATCTTACTGTAGATTCACAAATGAGAGACACATATGCAGAAATTGATGTGAGATTTTTTTTTTAATATAATTATTGACGGTACGGTACCAAAACCACAAACCACACATTTAATTGCAAGTTGTATTTTAGTCTTTTCGTAGCAGTTGAACCATTTTTTGTTGTTACATTTATAATATATATATTAATATTAATATTTAATACCATATATTTAAACTTGAACTATATGTTATATATATATAGTAGAATGGTTGACTAGGTACCCTTTCTTCATTAAATGTATATTATTTTCTAGCAAACACTTTTTTTATTCAGACATATGGTATCTTTGGCAACGAACTGAGAATTTTGTAATATGTAGTCAGACACTAGTTGTTGACAAAATGCACAAATTTAGGATATCGCTATTAGATTAAGTAATGGCGATAATGCTAGCTGCAACTTCACCTACTCCCCTTCCCAAAAATTAAATAATTAAATCTGTAGCCACTTAACTAGAACATATATATATAATGAGGAGGGCTCAAATGCCCCACTGCTTCATATACCCCATTCGTGCCCCAACATCTATATCTTTAAATACAAAGTTGAAACATATCATCCGAACCGATCAACATGATATCCATGTTAAAATATGATTGAAGACCAAATTTTATATTTTTTGGAATTTTCTTACTATTTTTTAAGATAGATACAAAATCATTATTTTTAGATGGTCCAGAATTTTCTGATTTTGTACTTATCTTAAAAAATAGTAAAAAAAATTCCAAAAAATATAAAATTTGGTCTCCAATCATATTTTAACATGGATATCATGTTGATCGGTTCGGATGATCTGTTTCATCTTTGCATTTGAAGATATAGATGTTGGGGCATGAAACATTGGGGCATTTGAGCCCTCCTCATATATAATTCATCATGAGCGCGCGTCAGAGCTGGAGTTTTTGTCTAAAAATTAATTAAAACAAAATCAGAACCCATATTTGACCAGCATATATATATGAGGTCAATTTGGGTCCGATGCCCATCAGTCTCAAAAGTGAGTTCGATGGGTTTGATGACTATCTGATCTGCTTTCAGATTCGCACCCGCAACTTTTGGGTCTGCTTTAAAATTCATGCGCATGAATCTCAAAGTAGATCGGACGGTCCCGAAACCTGTCGGACCAAAATTTGAGTCCGATGGGTATCGGACCCAAGGTGTTCTCCATATATATTGCTATATATCTAGCTTAGTACATACATTCATGGGAAAATTTTGAGTTCTAGTTATGAATGCACGAGAAGTAAGCTTGGTAGGTTGGAAGTGTCACCTACATGAAATAGCTAGCTGAACTCCTATTGTACCCCGTATCTATCTATATATTCTATTAAAAAAAAGTTTCTTATAATTGAGAACTAACTTTTGGTCTAGTGACAAAGACAATGCTCTCCGTGTGAGAAATTAATTGCAAGTTCGAAACAAAAAAAAAAAACAATTCTTTGTGAATATTAATTAATTGGGTGGCTTGATCTTCAATCTTAATTCAAAAAAAAAATTTCTTATAATTAATTTATGTATAATGTATAGTAAGGAAATTTAATTTATTTGGGTCTTTTTCTTTTACTTTTTTGAGTTAAATGTAGTAAATACTTTTCAATCAATAACAATTCAAAACAGTAGCATTTAAAATGTACATGTATATAGTTGCGTACATTTATAAAAAAACAGTAGCCAATTCATTCGTTAGAACTGCATGCTAATTTAATGTAAAAATTTATTTGGAAACAGCTAGCGCACACGGCTGTTGCAAGACCCAATAATAATAACTAATTGTTTATTTAATGTAGAAAGACAGAATCCATGCATCACAGTTCATTCTTTTGGGGACCAAAAAGAGACGCCACATTAACCTGCTACATACATACATACTCTCTTTTACTTATTCATTGATTGATTATAATATATATATATACACACACACCTTTTTTTTATGGTCGATCTCTGCTTTATTTATTTTAGCTTCCACTTTAGATTAGATACCCTTGCTTTTCTCCTTTTCTATTTACCTTTAATTTAGCCTTTACCCTTCTTTATACACACATTTATACCCTCCCCCCCCCCCCCCCCCCCCCCTCTTTATTCTCTCTCTTCTCTCTTTCCCATATATATCTATACTATAAGGTCATTCCCATTCCTTCCTCCTCTCAAGAAGAGAGAAGAGAGAAGAGAAACAACCAAAGATAATGAAAGAATATAGCTATAGGGAGATTGAAGTGGCAACTGACGAATTTGCCCTTGAGAGATTAATAGGTAAAGGAAGCCATGGAAGTGTATACAAAGGGATGCTAAGAGGTGGGAAGGTTGTAGCAGTGAAGAAACCATCAATTGAAGGTGAGTCCAAGCTAGAAAATGAGATCAACATACTTGATTCTATAACCAACTCAAGTATAGTGAACCTCCTAGGGTTTTGTCATACTCCAACAAAAACTAAGCTTCTTATCATGGAGTTTATGCCTAATGGTTCTCTCCATGACCTTATACACATGTCTTCGACCCCTCCGTCCTGGACACGACGTGTGCTTCTCTCTCTTCAAATTGCGCATGCGATTCTCTCACTACACGAGGGCTCGCCATGGCCTGTCATCCATCGTGACATTAAATCAACCAATATTTTGTTAGACTCTAAACGGAAAGCACGAGTAAGTGACTTCGGTCTAGCAATTTCTGATGACGGTCAGCAAATACACCGGTCCGTGATGCCTGCGGGCACGATAGGCTACATTGATCCTTGTTACACCGACTCAGGGAAACTCGGTCCCGAGAATGACGTGTATAGCTTTGGCATATTGTTGCTAGAGATCATGAGCTCTCGAAAGGTTTTCGACTTTGATTCTGACCCTTCTAGTATTGTTTCATGGGCTATACCTCTAATTAAGGCGCTTCAATGTGAAGAAGTTTGCGACAAGAGGTTGCCTCTATATAGTAATGCCGAGAAAACAGCTGTTGCGCAAATCTTAAACACCGCGGCACGGTGTTTGTCGGAAAATGTCAAAAGGCGGCCGTTGATGAGAGAGGTGGTGAAGGAGTTGCAAAAGGTGGTTGAGTGCATTAGGTGGCCCAGCTTTTGGTTACCATTTGATTGTAGGGTTTCTTGTTGTGTGCATAGGTGTGTTAGGGCTTGGAAGAGGTGTGTGAAGAAGAGGGTCACAACAACAAAAATTGTGTGCAAGGATCACTTGATGTTTGGTGGGGTTGATGATTCTGGCAGTGATGGTGATTTTCAACTAGGTTAGGGTTTTGAGGTGAGCATGAAAGAGGTTTGAGGTAATATTAGTCATGATTTAGACAAGGACAGATTCCAAATTTGGGACAGGGTACTCAATTAAGACTAGTTTTGGTCTTGTAAGGAATTATATGATCTTACAAAGTGTATATCAAATAGAGAACAGCTTAGCTTGTTACTTGCTTTATCTAGAAAGTCATATCAGAGTAATGCCACACAGTTTGCCGCATTGCTTAATGTAACATGAGATCACGAATTTGTATGGTTTGTGGCGGGGCCTTTGTAGGGTTTTATGCAAAGTTGAGTTTGGGTTGGTTTCTAAATTCTAATCCTATCTTTTGGGTATATAGTGGTGGTGTCATTCAACTTTGTCTTTTGTGGCAACCTTGTGCTTTGTGGGGTTATTCAACTCTTCTTATTATTCCATTAATTGTTCATTTTTTTTTAAAAAAAATTGCCATCCGTAATTGGTGCATAGGATAGGATAGGGGTGTCAATGGCACCCTTTTATCCGTTTATCTAACCCGTACTGTATCCGATAAAACGGGTATGGGCATTTTTTTTTTCGTAAACTTATCGGGTACGATTTTTTTCGTTATCTAAACGGGTAAGAGTACGGGTAAAGCCTATTCCGTACCCGTTACCTGATCGGGTAATTATAAAAAAATTTATATATATTATATATATTAATGAGCAATGAATATTAATTCTTCAACTATTCTTGATAGTTGTTTAGACCTTTTAAACACGTATATATATTTGTGAAATGAATGTGTTTTAATTTATTATTTAGTAAATAATATTATTTTTATTATAAAAGCATACCCGTTATTTACCCGCTACCGTTTCGTAATCCGACAACCATAACAAGTAAGGGTAGGGTACGGGTAAGATAATTCGTAGCGGTACGGGTATGAAAATGCTTCCACCAGATCCTTACCGTACCCGTTGACACCGCTATTGGTGCATGAATAATTGGTGACATAGATATTTATTGTAATATACTATCAAGCACTAGTTTGGATTAGGACCAGCAACTAACCTAACTTCTGTCAATTTTCTAATAGTAGATGCAACTTAAAATAAAATAAAATGAAAAAGAAGGAAAACTATACAGTAGGTACTAGGTAGGGCGGTAGGGGAGGCATAGAGCGCAACGGCCCAAGTTCCATTTAGTGACAGGGTACCAAATTCGTCGGAGGAAAATTGGAAAAAGCAAGAAGTACGAAAAAAATTGCACCAGCCGGGAATCGAACCCGGGTCTGTACCGTGGCAGGGTACTATTCTACCACTAGACCACTGGTGCTGTTATTGTTTCTTGTCCTTATTTATTTTTAATACACTAAACTCTTCATTATCTCTGCATCTAGAGTGGGCAAAATGGCACGGCGGAGCCGGCTCCGTCACGAAACGGCACGCGTGTCCCATGCCTGACCATTCGCGAGTCACGTATGGTCACGGCACGTTAGACACGGCGTGACTCACGTGGCGTGACCATTCGCGTGCTGTGACCACCCCTTGACATTTTGGTCACGGCACAGCACAGCACGTGAAAAATTAACTTGATCACGGCACGGCACGTTTTTTCCACTCTATCTGCATCCATTCTTTCCACCAGGACTACTAGTCTACTACACGGTTGGCTCATTTCATTCTCCTTTTACCAAAATGAACTCTCTTTTAGACTTAACACGCATGTGTAACCAGATTTTAGTGTACTTCAAAGGGTAATAGCCACGCCATGATTTTAATTTTTTAATTATTTATATTAAAATTTCATTGAATTTTCTTCTTCTTTCAATTTTTATATACTTTAGCTTCCTTATAAAATATCAAATGTTCACTTGTAGTTTAGTGGTTAAAGTTATTTATTGTGGTTGTGGGAGATTTAGATTCAAACTCCACCTACCGCATTATATATTTTTACATTTTATGTTTCAGTCCCTTCTATCTAAATTTTCTAGTTCCGCCTCTGAACCAACCATGCCACTGCACGGAGTTTTATCATATAAAATGCCAACAAAAATATTTGGATAAGAAAACAAATTTAATTTATCTCACTAGCTACTCCTTTTAAGGAACAAAACTACAAGGTGAGCAAAGATTTTGATCCTTAGAAAATGGAGCTTAGATTGATGTGATTTGAGAGGACACGAATTGCATATTAAATTTTTTTTTTTCTGCAGATCATGGAATTGAACCCAAGATGATGTAATTGATGGAAAATTGCTTTTCTGATTAGATGAAATTGTCCTTTTATTTTGGCAAATTATGTTTCCTGAATTAGATAGGCCAAGGATATTACCTTTGGAATTATATACTTGTCATTTACTTTGGGCTCAATGCAATAGAAGTATAGAACTATAAATGGAGCTTAACACAGTATATATGAGGTCATATATACTAGAACTTCTATTAATGGGCTTAGCCTAGTAGAACTAGGAATGATTACTTTGGCCCATAACCTAATAAACCTCTCATAAATGGGCTTAAAACACAGGAATCTTCTTATAAAAAAATTCAATTTAGATCAGAAGATGTGGTCAATTAAATAGTGTACAGTACTGGTGACCCAATGAGAAATTAAACAAGTCGGTTCATGCTAGAGTGGAAAAAACATGCCGTGCTGTGACTTTGGTCTCGTGCCGTGCCGTACCGTGACCAAATTAATTTTTCACGCGCCATACCTTGACCAAAATATCAAGGGGTGGTCACGGCACGCAATGGTCACGCCGTGCCTAAACGTGCCGTGACCATACGTGACTCGCGTGACTTGCGTGGCCATTTAATCATAATTTAGGTTAGTTTATTCAAGATTCACCATTAAATCAATTTCTCATAGTTCTAATTACAAGTGACTCGCGTGACTATGTGTCCTGTCGTGCCGTGCCGTGATTAAATCTTTCGCGTGCTGTGTCGTGCCGTACCAAAGTTTCAAAAGATGAACACAACATGCGAATGGTCACGGCACGGAACACGCGAGTCACGACACGCAACTGACACGCGTGCCATGCCGTTCCATTCCGTAACCGTGTCATTCCGTGACGGAGCCGGCTCCACCGTGCTACTTTTCCCACTCTAGTTCATGCCATGTGATGGAATAAATTAAAGGGAGGAAGAATCATGTCTGGTTGAAGCCTTGGGCAACCTATCTTTATCTTCTTTGGTCACGTGACCATTGATGAGTGTAGCTCACTCTTTTTGAAGCTTTCTCAATTCTCACTTGGATCAATGCCTTGGATCTGACCATCTTGCCTAGCTTGCTGCGCTAATCCCACAAAAAAAGGAAGATTTCCCTTTTTTGTGAAGAGAGCTAGCTACTTAAGTTTCAAGTTTCTTGTTTTTTGTCAGAGATGCCTGAGTCCGAGTTGTAACTTTATAAACAGGCTTATAAATTATAATTGCCAACATAAAACTGTCCATCTTCATAGCGCGGTATTTGATGCACATATATACATAAATTTTCATGCAAAGTTATATATGCACGCACATGTACGAAATTCAGGTTTGTTTTGAAACTTTGTATACGTAATTTAAATTGTCAATTTATAGAGAGTTCATTCTTAATTTACACAATTTTGAATTTGTCCAGGGTTCACATTTCTGTAAGTTTATATTGAAAATTATTGACATGTTGATACCTTCAAGTGTGTAGTCAAACTTAGGCGTCATTTTCAACAAACTATAATAATAATAATAATAATAATAATAATAATAAATAAATAAAATAACAGTAAGAATCTTTTACTAAACAGTAATATTAATATTAATCAAGGTTCTAAATAGCGTTTATAGCGTCGTAGCGGGAAGGCTAAAAAAAAAGCTATAGCGAATAGCGTCGCTATAGCGGAAGCTATTCCAAATAGCGTTTTTTTTTTTTTACATTTCGTATATTCAATATTTGTACTAAATATCAACATTATCTAAAGTCTCATAGAACAATAAATAACACCAAAGTAATTAAGAAATTATAATATTCATATTGAACCAGTACAAAGTTCAAATTGCGGTTCAAAATATCCATAGTAATATCATAAACTATCGATTTTTCCTATTAAAATATCTTAAGCATCATGATTCATGACATAATTTTTTTTTCTATTCAAATTTTATTTTCGATTTGGACTTTTTTTCTATTCAAATTTCAATTTCTATTCCCAATTTCAAATTGATTTATCTGTAGCAAGTAGCAACAAATTCAATTTCGGTTTGAGATTTTTTTTATCTTTATTTAAAACCCATATAAATTGCTTTAAAAAAAAAAACCCATATTGTATAGCGCAAATAGCGCGAATAGCGGACCGCTATAGCGCTGTAGCGGTCGCTATAGCGGCCGTAGCGCAAATAGCGCATTTTGATGTCATAGCGTAGCGTTTGGGGTCCAAAAACGCTATAGCGCGCTATTTAGAACACTGATATTAATGATACAGTGATAATATGATGAAAAAGACAATAACATATAATATAAAATATTTATGTAATTGCATTAGCCGGACTTAATTAGTATATATGATAACTATGATAAAAAGTAACAAACCACTAATTGACTTGTATATTACTTTTTTTTTTCCAAATTTAGATTTTTTATGTAGTACCTTATAGATTATAATGTAATATGTTAAAATTTTACCAAATATTGCACTTTTGTTAAAATTGGTGATTCTCAGTGTTTTAAAATTCGGTTATATTCGGTGAATATACGGCCGTATATTCCTATTCAGTGTCCGGCCGAATAGAAAATAGCTATTTGGACCGAATATTGAATCCATGCTTTAAAAAAATTAAAAACATTCAAAACCCATTAAAAGAGTTCCAGACCCGAATCCATAACCCATTAAATGAGTTTCAGACCTGCCAGATAGGTGTTCTCTTCAAGCGTCCCACTCAGAAGTCTTTTATAACCTCTCTACATGCTGTCTTATTGTATTTAAGTACTGTGAGATTAAATATTTAATAAAAAATCCGAATAAGAATCCGCATATTCGGCCGCATACCGTATATGCTGTATGCGGTGGGCCTTCCGAATACCGCATGAGAACCGAATTTTAAAACACCGGTGATTCTACATATATTCTTTTTAATAAGTATAAAGCGATCCTCTTTTGAGTTCCAATAAAAAGAATGGGGGGGAGAAAAACACCTTGTTCCAATCCTCCATATCAAGCAAAGCTCTGACATGTGACCATTCACCCTTTTGTGCCAACTAAACTAGAAAGAAAAAAGGATATTTGAAGTAAATTACTAGTTCAATCAGTCATCGATTTCTAATCTTTTGTTGCATATATAATGGACATGATTATTATGAGCTGTATATTTCGGGCTATGCGACTGATGTAACAAGCTACCAACTGTATATAATTGTTTAAAAAAAGACAACATTATATAAGGAAATGGAAACGCATATTGCATTTTTTTTTTTTTTGCTACATTTAAAGGGTAGTCTGCTTCCAACATATCTTAAAAGGAAAGTAGAGACAGAAGAAGAACCAACGAGCCATTAAAAATTCAAAAGCTTGATTGATCTAAATAGAAGAATCTGATTCTATAACACAAAAAGGTAAAGATAATATATGCTTAAGAAATTTTTTACAAATTGGGCCCTGTTACCCCTTGTTATTAAAGCTCTACTGGTTACACTATTTTCTATGCTTCCATTCCAACAATGGCCAAACTATTGAAGTTTATCACCTTCTTACTGGTCACCAATATATGTTTTGCTACTCCAGATATAAAACTTGAGGTAACATTGGTTGTGTATAATTTCATAGTTTTTAAGGCGCCATGTATAATTTAAAATTTGACATTCTCATTTTCAGTCATATGTGGTCTACTTGGGGGGTGCATCTGAGGATAAAACACCAGAAGTACTACATGCATCCCATTTGCAGATACTGTCATCTATTATTCCAAGGCAATTAACTTGTTCTTAATAGTTTTCATTCTTCTTTTTAACTTTTGGATGTAACAAATGTTATGTGAGTTCAATTTATTGTAATGTGTCTTTTGCAATACAGTGAGGAGCAAGAAAGGGTGTCTCTTACCCAAAGCTATCATCATGCCTTTGTAGGTTTCTCTGCCTTGCTTACTGAGAAAGAAGCTGCCTTATTATCTGGTTTGTTTACTATTTACATATCCTATAAATATACATTTTAATAATATTCTTGTATTGAGAAAAGGATCCATTTAAACAGAGTTAAAAAAAAAAAAGATAATCCGCCACTGGTACAGTCCAACCGTACCCGAAACTTGCTGACAATGGCCTTGATAAGGAATTCAGCATCATATGTTACAACTACTGAATAAAATAAAATAAGGCGGCTAATAGTACTCCACCTGCCCACTTCAGACTGGTACCAGTACATGCATGCATTTACTATAGTAAGCTTATCTGTTTTTTTACGTTTGTGCATATGTATATTTATTTATTTATTTATTTTGTGAATCAGGGCATGAGGATGTCATATCTGTTTTTCCAGACCGAGTTCTCGAGCTGCACACAACTCGATCATGGGATTTCTTGAATTCAGAGTCTGGTCTTCGGTCGGAGAGGCTAAGCAAGAGAGCTTCTAGTGACGTCATCATTGGCATCGTAGATACAGGCACTCTATATGTCTTTTTTATGACCTCTCTCTAACATTTATTATTATATTATCAGCATCATAGATACAGGCAGTTCATGTCCTTTTATTCAGTATGGATCTGTTGGTATGTGAAAATTGAATGTATTTGGGATACATATTGACAGAAATCTGACAAATCCTGACATCTCAGGAATTTGGCCCGAATCGCCTAGCTTTAGCGATGTAGGGATGACAGAAGTTCCTACTAGGTGGAAAGGAGTGTGCATGGAAGCATCTGATTTTAAAAAGACGGACTGCAACAGGTCATATTTCTTAGTTGTTTTTGTGTGTATCCTAATGAAACATGTTGCGATGTTATCTTTCAAAAAAAAAAAGCACTCTTAGTTGAACTTCTTTTTCTTGCTAATGCCAAATAGTGAAAGTTCTAAAATTGTACACATTTGAAAGTAGAGTGAGGCTATGGTACTTTGCTTGCAGACCGGTATGTACTATGAAATTATTTTTATGTTTTCAAAGTCCACAGTCAATTCAGACTGCTCAACATGATCCCCATATGAAAATGTACTCACATATCAAAATTTTACATTTTTTAATATTTTTTTTACTATTTTTTTAGATAGGGAGAAAATCACTACTTCCATATGATCCATAATCTTTAGATCATGTGATTTTCTACCTATCTAGAAAAATAGCAAAAATTTATGAAAAATGCAAAATTTGGTCTCCAAGTATATTTTTATAGGAAGATCAACTTGAGCGATCCGGATTGACTGCTTGAACTTTTAAAACGAAGATATGAATCCATAGCGCAGACCTATGTGCGCATTGCATAGTACCACAGCCTCACTCTTTGAAAGTAAGTTCATAATGCTACTATAAATCTATAATTTATCAACACCAACGTAAAAGTTAGTTACTTGTAAGAGTAAAAAGTATATCACAGATCATGTAAACTAGTTCCAAAATTATATCATTAATAAATAATTTTGTCATACTGTAGAAGACACTTTGGTTAAACTGGTTAAATTGGAAATTGACAGTTCATGTAAATCCAAACTGTAGGAAGCTAATTGGAGCAAGATTCTACTCGAACCAAGCAGAATCAACCCACGCCTCACCTCAGTCAAACAAAACCACCGCTGTGGGATCACCAAGGGATTCTGTGGGTCATGGTACCCACACCGCATCCACTGCGGCTGGTACAGCAATAACCGATGCAAACTACTATGGTCTAGCACAAGGTGCATTTTTCCAGCTTGATAGACATGGAACAAGACTCATTTTAATTTATAATTGATCGAGTTATAAGCTGATAATTACAATACAGGCCTGGTGCGATTACATAATATGTACATGGTATCTAAAGAATCCTTTTCTTCTTTTCTTTTTTGAGCCTGTAGTTATATCAAGACTTTTTATCATCCTATTGCCTCAAGTAGGCACCAACAATTGTAAAATATTGAGAACTATTTTAAGAAAATATCCATTGTGAGAACAAATAATTACATTGCATTTGCAAATGAATAGGTACGGCCAAGGGAGGCTCGCCATCAAGCCGTATAGCCATTTACAAGGCATGTTCTCTTGGTGGATGCTCCGCCTCGGCTCTTCTGAAGGCAATTGATGATGCAGTAAATGATGGCGTGGATGTGATCTCAATCTCCATTGGGATGAGCTCAGTTTTCCAGGCTGATTTTCTGAGTGATCCTATTTCAATCGGTGCTTTTCATGCTAACCAGAGGGGCGTTTTGGTCATTTGCTCTGGTGGAAATGATGGCCCCGAACCATTTACTGTGGTTAACACAGCACCATGGATTGTTACAGTGGCGGCTTCGAGTATTGATAGGAGCTTCCAGTCTAACATTCAACTTGGCAACGGGGTTGTTTTGAAGGTACATTATTATGTTAGTTTTTTTATTATGTTAGTTTTTTTCTGAAGTGCAGATGATTTTGGCCACTTCTTTTTTAAGCATTAACATTATAATTAATGTACATTTTCTTTCCTTTCTGACAAATATTTCCTTAGTACTTTTTTTGTTCAATATTGGTTTTATTTTAACTAATTAACTTTAACATTTTTTGGACAAATGAATCCAGGGTGCAATTACTATAAGAACTTGTACTAAAATTAATGTTAATTAACGAGTTCCTAGTATAATTTGTCTCATTGCCCGGGATTTGTTATTTTTAAAACTTGCAGGGAAGTTCCATAAATTTCTCCAATCTAACTAGCTCTGTTCAATACCCTCTTGTCTTGGGATCAGAGGTAGCAGCACAATACACGCCAGTAGCGGAAGCAAGGTAAATGAAAAATGAATTTTAGTTTGACATCTAAAGCTCTGCATTACAAAGGAAATGCATAAATTGAATAATATTTCCCCCATTTTAAACAAATTTTACTTTATATTTCAGTAATTGTTATCCTGGCTCACTGGATGTGGACAAAACCAAAGGAAAAATAGTAGTGTGCGTCAGTACAGATTCAACAGTGAGTAGAAAAGTAAAAAGGTTGGTTGCAGAGGATGCCCGCGCCAAAGGTTTAATCCTAATTGATGAATCTACAAAAGGGGTGCCATTTGATTCAGGCAACTTTGCTTTCTCACAAGTAGGTAGTGATGCCGGCTCTCAGATTCTTGCATACATCAACTCAACCAAGTAAGTTAAGCATACTTGATTACTTGATTATGCCGAGTTTCTGATTTAAAAGTTGCGATAATTTCGGCAATCGTTATGTAATATTCTTTTTAAAATATACAGGAGCGCAACGGCTGTGATTTTGCCTACTGCTGATGTCAAGGACTTCAAACCAGCACCAGAAGTTGCATATTTCTCCTCACGAGGCCCTGGAGGACTCACCGAAGGAATTCTGAAGGTCTAAATTTGAAAGTTCCTTAATTTTTTTTTTTATTCTGATTTGTGCATGAAGCAGCATGAAAATTTTGCTCTATAATTTAAGATGAGGTTTCACTCTTGTAACAGCCTGATATCATGGCACCTGGAGTTAGCATTCTTGCCACATCGATACCTTCAACAGATGCAGGAACCGTTCCATCTGGAAAGAAACCATCGAATTTTGCAATCAAGTCGGGCACTTCCATGGCTTGCCCTCATGTTGCGGGATCTGCTGCTTTCATCAAATCAGCACACAGGGCATGGTCCCCTTCTATGATTAGATCTGCACTCATGACCACTGGTACATTTCTCGAGACAAATTAAGTAACTATATTCAGAAAAAAAAGTAGCAATTTTGAACTCTTATACTGGTAATATGGTACTCAACAATTATGGGGTCCTGTTATTAATTGAAACGGGACATCCTGTACTCAAAAAGTCGATCCGAACCGTTCAACATGATCTCCATATTAAAATGCTTGAAGTCCAAATTTTAGTTTAAAATTTGTTACTATTTTTTTAGATAGGTAGAAAATAACTGTTTTTTCATGGTCCAGAATTTTCTAAAAACAGTGATTTTCAAAAATTCTAAAAAAATAGTAAAACGTGTTTAAAAAAATGTAAAATTTGGTCTCCAAACACATTTTAATATGGAGATCATGTTGAATGTTTGGATCGACTATTTAGACTTTGAAAAGAGATATTTGTGCGGGAAGTAAAACACTTCCTGAAGCACCGTAGCCAAACTCATATTATTGTTAGGACCATAATTACTAAGTTTCATCCTTAATTAGAAATTTTAATGATTAACATTGTTTTTGCAGCTTTGACTAACAGCAATAATGGAAAGCCACTAACAACCAGTTTAGGTGCCAATGCAAATTACCATGACACGGGTGCCGGTGAAATAAGCCCGCTACGAGCCCTCAGTCCGGGCCTAGTTTATGAAACAACACCACAAGACTATCTCCAATTTCTCTGCTACTACGGATACAAGGAGCAACTTATACGTAAAGTCTCCGGCACCAATTTCTCTTGCTCCTCTGCGGGCCCGTCCCCTGATCTCATTTCAAATATGAACTATCCCTCCATCTCCATCCCAAGACTCAGCAAGAAGAAGCCGGTGACTGTCACCCGGACCCTGACCAATGTGGGCCCACATAACAGTACTTATGGTGCAACCATCGAAGCGCCTGAAGGAGTTTCGGTTAATATTTCGCCTGAGAAGTTGATTTTCGGTAACAGATGGCTGAAGGTTTCTTATCAGATCAGCTTCAGTGACTCTGGTGCACCCAAGGGTTACAGTTACGGGTCTGTTACTTGGTCTGATGGGGCCCACTCGGTTCGGACAGGTTTTGCAGTTAATGTCCTTTAGAGTGCCATTTGCTTCTTCTTCTTTTTTTCTTCTTTTTTTCTTTTGTTTTTAATATGAAGCTTGCAGTATCTTGTTTTCTTTTTGTTTCTTTTTTTGGTATGCTGATTTGTCTTTACAAAACGTTCTAACTTTTAATTTTTGTCCTTTTTCCATGTATCTTTTATATAAAGGAAATAAAATTGCAATGTTGAGTGGTTCCAATTAAATTGAGACCAATTATATTTTTGGGCCATCACCTGTAAGGTGAATTGATTTCTTTTTTTTCTTTCTTTTTGAGACTTTAATTCATTGTCAATCTTTAGGTTTATGTCTCTTTTTTCCTTTAAAATTCCTTTCTTTTCATTAACTGATTCTTTATACTTTCTAAAAAGGAAATTATAACCATGTCAAGCATCCGGGTCCCGATTTCTCTAATTAAATAAATATAAAATTCAAAGTTTAATATATAGAAGAATGATACACATTTTTTTCAGAATAGGCCAGCAGCGATTAAAAAAAGAAAATTAATTGTCTTTTTTTTTTCTATGATGCCATAGGTCAGATAATGATAATGGGGCCACTTTCTAAATTGAATCATCGTTTGTGCTATATATACATCAGAAAGGAATTGACCGATTAAAGAAATTACGGCCTTATTGTTAAATTCAACATAACTCAAATGGAAATGATAATCATATTCATATTCTCTTGGCTCGGGTGAATAAACAACACCTACCACCGAGATTTTTATTTATACCATTTTAATAAAATAAATTAATTAAATAACCATCGTTTTTGGTCAATTCTAAATCTAGCACGGCCGCACCGGCATTTTGCGGACCCATTTGAGCGGGGCCGCAGAATACCGCTGCGGACCCTTAAATGGGTCCGCAGAATGGTTCTGCAGACCCTTTTTTTTTTTTTTTTAATCGAGTTTTTTTTAATCCAAATGGTTCTGCACGCATCCCTATAAAGGAAAAATAACAGAAAGGAAAAAGGGGTAGGGCTTTTGACCCCTGGGTGCCTCGGTAAAATAACAGAAATGAAAAAGAAAAAAAGGGGGTCCGCAGAATGGTTCTGCGGCCCCATATGGGGGTCCGCTCTGGCATTCTGCGGCCCCCCCATATGGGTCCGCAGCGGTGTTCTGCGGCCGTGCTAGAATTAGAATTGACTAAAAACGATGGTTATTTTATTAATTTATTTTATTAAAATGGTATAAATAAAAATTTCGGCACCTACCATGCTTGGGCCTTTATTTAAACTCTTTATTTGAACCTTTATTTATTTGTAGTCAATTCATCCTTTGACCGGAATATCAGAAAGTGTATCGGAAGCAAATTTGGATTTGATGGACATTGGAGCCGTCCGATGTGTTTTATGATGTGCACGAATCTTAAAGCGTATCGGATGGTTTCGATGGACATCAGATCCAACCTTTTCTTCAGAAAGCGACCTTAGCTCGTATCGAGTTAAATTCACAAATAAACTTAGTGAACTTAAGAACACCCTAGTTCTAGTTAAATTCTGGCTGGCTTATCCCGCCATTCTAGTTCCAAAATAGGTTTGTCATTTTCGTGCCCGGGAAAGTTACATTAAATTTCCAACTGCTTTATGAAAAACAAATTCGGCATTATATTTTTTTTTTTCTTCCTATGCAGGTTTTGTGGTCTCATTTGATGATACCTATTTTTCAAAAAAGAAGAAAAAAAATTGAATCTCTGTGAAATAACAAACTTGTACAAAATAATTTAATGCTTCTGAATAGTTAAATCTAACGATCAATATATATATATATATATATATATTCTCATAATGTAACTGTGCAATCTAATTAAACCTTGATGAAATGTAATGGACATTCTTAAAATCTTTAAATTTTACTGTAGTACTTGTGCATCTAATACTTTATATATAAGCAGGTAAGTAGCAGAAAAAGTATTTGTGTATTTTTCTTCATATGCAAGTCTATAAATTACCTCATTTTATGATAAACCAACCTGAATTTTAATCTGAACCAAACCAAATCAAGCCATATCCAAAACCTTACTGAAACCAAATCTGAACTTACCCAGACCGAACATAACTCCAAACCCAAATAAATCGTACCCAACCAAATTTGAAAAGACTATGCACTAAAAATAGGAAATGATCAACAGCTATGCATCATACAAGGAAATAACCAAAATATCCATATAAGCTGATAGATAAAGCCATAAAATAATTATAACACTAAAACGAACATATTTGATTTTACATTCAAACAAGCACCCCATCTCACAAGTACATATTCCCTTTTTACTCTCCTATCTAAGAAAAGAATTTAAGGATAACAGGGGTCAGAGCTGCTTTCCTCGAGACAAACCATGAGAAACAGCGATTCTTCTGTTGCACAAATTTAGTACAGTTGCTATACAACAAAAAAGCCCCAATTCACCTCTCCCACATCTCATCATTCCCAGTATACAACCAGCACAACATCATAAATTTAATTTACACGCACAGCACGGGACTATTTTTCTCTTCCATGAATTAAAGCAGCAAGAAAAAGCCAAAAACAGCATATCACTTTTTTTCCTCCTATCGTTAGTCAACAATGTTAAAGCTAACACTGGAGATGGCACAAAATGGTATTTACAAACTGAAACTGCTGTCAAGTCTAGTTTTCTTCATTTTTTTTTTTTTTTTACTTTTGCAGAATGTTAATCTACTTTCCTACTTGGCACGAAAATCATGCCTAAAAACAGTGAGATTTTGAGTAAATTTGTCACGGTTCTTCGATTCTAGACTCATAGTGACATCTGCCATGAGCTTATCAAAACATGCTGAGAGGCGCTGTTGTTGATCCACTGGCTGTAAATTCAAAATTAAACAGAATTTTTCTCTGCATTAGAAAATATGAAACTCGGAATTGTAATAATAGAGAAATGGTCAGTAATGTCTTTAGAGAGATTCAAGTTTTCTCAAACCTGTGAAGCCAAAATTTGTGCTCTCAGATCAGCATAAATCTGCAGGCCAAAAGAAACATTCACCAAAGTGAAAAGAAATGGAAACAATACATGTTTCTTTTTTTAAAAGAAGGAAATAAATGAAAAAACAGGGTGGAAGAGAGAGAGAGAGAGAGACGCTCCACCCATTTTTTGAGAGACAATGGACATTACCTGCTCGCTAATCAAAATCATACTAAGCATAGGTCTACTAAGGCTCCACTGATTTCCTGTATCTTCAAATAATACTATCTCAAACAGGCTCTTCAACATCTACAAAAACCAGTCCACATTATCATACATAAAACAAATAATTAACAAATTATTAAACTTATTTAAAAAATAATTAAAATTTTAATTAACTAATTATTGAAGGGGCATATAATAGAAAAACTAACTTCAGGGAACAAGTTTGGCCACTCGGCTACATGCCGTGCTAGATTTAGAGCGGCTTGAGATGGAGGTCCTTCTGCGGCAGTTATGTTGTTGAAATAAAATGAGGCCAGGTTATCTATAGCAGATGCACACTGCACAGAAATATCAATTGACAAAATCAGCATTTAGTCTCCAAAATTGAGAAGCCGAAAAAATATGTAAAGACACAGACCTGGGATGCTATGCCAGTATCCAAACCCTTTAACCCTGACTCAAGTGAGCTAGCAATATGCATAAAGGTACTTGAATCAAGATTCAAAATAAAGGCTATATGGTTGCTGAATAGAACCTCCACATATGCAAAGTATGCTTTTGATAGCTGAAAGACAAGAAAAAAAAATAGAAAAAGTAAATAATTAAAAAGCAATCTTAAAGTCTTGACAACAAGTGCATAATGGAATATAGAATGGAACTCATTTATAAAGCCCAAACATACCTTCCTGTAAGCCAATACATCTGACAAAGGAATAGAGAGTGTCATTTTCAGAGATACATCAAGTGCATCTGCAAGTGCTCTATCCCCATACAGCTCAAAGACACCGAAATTCACATAGTTCCCGGCCATGGCTGCACATACATTGCAAAAGTATTATTTTCTTTTAAATTTTTATATGAAACAAATAACAATAAAATTAGTGCACAAGATATAAAATTACCCCTTGTGAGGATGGTCAGAGAAATCCAGATCCCTTTGTACTTGTTGGCATACATATCAGCACTATTGGGAAGGGTAAAAATCCTTGAGCCATAAGCCACAATCACCTTGCTAACCTCTCTAAATAAAAGGATTCCATTTGGAGAAGAGCAATCAAATGTCAGCCTTTGAGCCTTGTTCAGAGCAAACTCTGCCATGAACTTCAACAGAGGTGTTGTCACCTGGACAATTTCCATTGCAAAATAGTTAATAAACTCACCTTACAAAATCACAATATAAAATTTACAAGAATAAAAACACTAATAATGACCTGAGGTACATCAGCCCAAATAGAGATGGCTTTCATAAGCAGTGGCATGTGAGACGGGTACATCCAGTCAAAAAGCAGCCCATATGTCCTTCGGCTGAGCAAAGAAAATAATATTCAATAATACATAGACATTACGAAGATATATTAACCAAAATATTTTACTTGAGAATGCACCTGTTTGTTGCCATGGTGATTCCTCTTAGATCTCTCATAAGGCCAATGAACGCATGTTTTACCGCATCAGTGCGAAAAGCAGCTTCAGGTGTTGCCTCCAGACCGACCACAACCTACAAATGCATACTTTGCCACATCAACACATGAAAAAAGAGAGCTCTATCTGCACATAGCAGTGCATACGATATATACCTGTAAAAGGGGCTCCATGAAAGCTTTGAATTTCACATGACCTTCCTCCATAAAAATCAAGTAGCCGAGAATGTAATAAAATGTAGTCCTACTTCTCGAGCATCTATATTCCTCAAGAAAAGGGAAGTTTTCCCTCTGTAGAATTAAAACAACTTTTAGTACCTTGCAAAGGCACAGAATAGAATAATACAACACCAATAACAGGATAGGGGGAACTCACAGAGTGATTTCCAATTATGAATTTTATACTATCCAGCTTAAGCAACAGCTTTCCAGTCATATAACTGCAAGCATTACAATAAGTCAGAACATTTACAAATATAAACGGGTTGTAAAAAAAGAAGAAACAAGAAAAACTTACCCAGATGCCAGCTCTAGGAAAAGGTTTAGAGTATGCTCAATCACCTCTTCACACTACCATAAAGCAGTACAAATGCAATTTATTAGAGGGGAGAACAGAGGAAAAAAGGGGGGGGGGGCTAATTAATTAAAAGTATTAATAACCGGGACAATTACCTCAGTATAGTACTTGAGATTAGTAGCAATTTTACCAACAATCACATTGAGAAGAACTAGATGATCATTGAGACCAATAAGCTCAGTCAATCTTGTATATAGCTGCTGTATGAAAGTAAGAAAAAGGGAGGGGAAATGACACTCGATGCAACCAAATTACAATCAGATAATTTTCTTTTGATTGTATCAGGTTTTTGCTCATTACCTTCGAAGTATGTATAGCTTGGTCACCAACATAAGATTTTCTGAAGTTCTGGTAAAAAGTAAGTATTGCACGGTCTAATCTTTGCTTGCTTATATCATGATACCTCTGGCAAGAAAAGAATATTTCATGTAAGAATTTTTCAAACAAAAAAAAATAAAATATAAAAATTACAATTGCGAGAAAGTAGCACAGATTTAAAACAATAATTAGTGCAGCAATATATAAGTCTCCATGTATATAACCAATTCACTAATTACCTGTGCATGGAGACCGCTATCTGTTATCTTGATCAGCTGTAAAACCCGCGCAGCAAGCTCCGCATCCATTAACTCTTGTGACTCAGTGCTATAAATAATAAAATAGAATCCAAAAACAAATTATCAACTTCACAATAAACAAAAAGTAGATGATCAATAAAAGGTAAATTCATTGAAAGTGTCAACTATAACATACGTAGAACTAATAGACTGTCTGATCTTTAGGATAGCAGCAATAATATGAACAAGCCATGTAATCTGCCCTTCAATTACATTCAGCTCAGTTCCATCTCCTGATGCCGGTGTTGCTGCCCTTTCCTATAAACAAACACAAAACCAAGGTTTTTACCTATTCTTTTTCTTTCAGTCCCAATGTGATCTTATGTGTTGTTGATAATTTTCCCAATTGCAAAAACAAAATAATAATAAAAAAAAATAATAAATCTGTCATTTTCTGTTTGCTTTACTTTATTTCTTCAACTAAGGAATTTGGACTGAACAGGTTGGCAGACAGCCATAGCTGGTATTGTGGTACCTCACAGTATAATTAGTGGCCTAATAAGCAAAGCAGTAAGACATAAAACTAAAATAAATAAATAAATCTTGCTCAAAGCACTAAAAAGTATTTTAAAAAATTATCATACCGTATAAGCTTGGAGAAGAGGTTCCATGATTTTTATGATGTAGAGACTGGTTCTTTCATACTGCAGTTCACATAAATGTTGAATATTACATTAACTTGTTCTGACAGCATTTTCTTTTCCCATGTAAAAGAAAACAAAGAAAGACAATGTTTGATAAGCATCAGGAAAAGAGAAGCCAAAACTAAGAAACTCAGTTGATAAATACCTGAAATCTACAGAGATAAGGGAAGCTTTCAAGCTGGTCTTGAAGAAGTTCAACATTATCCAAAGGATTATCTTCCAGGTCTTCCGGGAAACCAGCCTGACATTCAATCTACGGCTAAGAAGCATATCATATAAAGTAATGATATTAATACCAACAGGATAAAACTCATACCTGAACAGAGTTAAATCTAGAGCTGATAAAACCTTCTGTAATTTTTGGCACAGTTTCATCTAACAGACTTGGTGTATCCCCCTTTAAATAAGGCACTGATGTTACCAGCCTTGACCAGAGACCCAGAAGGTAGTAGACACTGCTGCTGGCCCACTGGGAAAGAAAGAAAACATGAATATAAATAAAAATTACTAAATTACAAGACCAACAACAACAACAAAAATTTAGCAAACCAACCTGCCATGACTGTAGTGATTTTGCAGTAAATTCCGCAACTAACCGTATCCACTCACCATAAATTTCAACACTCAGCAGCTCTGACAACTAAACCGAACAAAAAAATGTCAAGCAAGCATGCGATTTTGACAAGTTTTCATATAACATTCAAAAGATGAAGAATTAATTATGTCTTAATTTTTTTTTTAATTGAACAAAATGCCTTAGTAAGTCAAGCGACAAAATCCTTCCACTCTTGATCAACTGCTAAAGAGGGTTTACCTGATAATTAGCTTTGAAACGACCCAGCAAGCGGCAAAACTCATGGTAGTTGTCATGATTGGCAAGGCCTGAAATAGGAAAAAAAAATATATGTGAGTTCAATTGAAACCAACAATATTCCATTTGTGTAGTGCAAGACGACAGCAGGACCAGCAAAGAGAGTCTATTTGTTATTTTTACTTAAGAGAAAAACTAAAAGATGAAATAATAAAAATAAAAAATTATTTCCATCGGCGTTTGTTGACTGCATATAGCAACAGATGACAAATAAGTAAAATAAAGCAGACAACAAAGTTGAACCTTGGCCAGTTTGAAGTATCTCTTTGGTGCCGCCCATCAAATGAGAGAGATACTGGGACCTTGAAGGATCATCAGTAAACAGAGAGCGCCTTACGGAAGCCAGTCTAACCAAACATTCTAAAGCCTGAAAAAAAAGTAAAAAAGAAAATAAATAATACAAGTTGTTCAGATCTGAGAAGGAAAGGCATGAGAGGGGAAAAGGATATCCTTAGTATGGTTAACCTACCTCTTTTGAGAGGGGAGGCTCGGTGGTCTTATAGTAATCGAAAAATATCTGAACAGTTGAAGGGTCTTGTAATAGTGGCTTCCATGAAGATGGAATCTACGTAAATTATCACAGGGAAAAATTATAGCACTGGATGATTGGGAAAAGGAAGAAATAACTGTTCAAAATAGAAACCAAGACCAATTCATAGATTTACAAACCTGCACTGTACCAAACTCGTCAGAGCTTTCATCAAGAGACATGCCGATAAAATCAAAAGACAAGCACTTGAAGGCAAGTGACAGAGTGAGCTGCCTTAAAGCGGCAGGTACTGTATGACAATCAGACAAGAATGAAATGTAACAAAACTCAAAGAGTAAAAGAGGAAGTCTTATCTAAAACCTTCAATACCTTGCACATTTGCATCACTATTGAGTTGGTGCAAGGAGGTGATAGAAATCTGGAAGATTTGTAGAAGAGACTGATCTCTAAATGAGGTGGCAACTTTGCGATGAAGAGAAAGAGGCATCCCCGGAATTGCCTGTTGCAATAAAAATGTCAGTCCTAGGAGATTATAAATTTTACGCGCAGTATATATAGGGATATATGAATCAATAGGGGCTCATAACCGCAATCAGTGTTTTCGGCAAAATAACAATTAAATTAACATTTTTTTTTTTTTGGTAATTGTGAAAAGACAATCGGTCACACAAACAGATAGGTTCCATGATTGAATAAAATGTTCACTGTGAGAGAAATTCACATCTTTTTAAAACTACCTGGTTCATCTCAGAGACAAGCTGATTTAATATCTTCAGACCTATTGCATAGTGATCAGAGGATGCCTAAAATTCAAACGAGCACAAAATTATATAACACTAGAGTCTGCGACCAATATCATTAAAAGAAAATCAAGAAATACAAAACTTAAAATTACAACTAAGAATGGAACAAATTACATCCGCATCCATATAGGAAATATTGAAGGAGGATATAACCACAAGCTCGTTATGTAGATTTGGTGTTTGGATAGGAATAAGTCGGTGAAGTGTCTAATACACAAACCCAACTAAAGAATTTAATAGTGGGGTCTAAAGCATTTAATTTATTTTAACATGTTAAATATAACCTTTTATGTCATGTGCTTGAATGGGATAGTGACATGTGGCAGGGTGGTCAAGAGAGGCTTGATTCCACACTAACCCGACACGACATTTATGATAGAATTGAAGCCGTAGATATGTTATGTAACAACCTCCAAACCTATAAAATCCCATAAAACCTAGTTTCTAACCCTAATCTCATGCGCCGCCGAATAGCATCTCTTTACTCTCCCAATCAAAAACAATATAACCTAATAATTTAAGGTCTTTTTAGACCTTTGATTTTGAGCATAATACAAGCACGCCATAGAACATAATCTTAAAATTGAACTCTAATCGCTCCCTTGCTAGCCAAAAAGCAGAAGGATGCTACCCCGACAACCACAAAGGTAAAAACTCTACGCCGAGATCTTTAACATATTCCTTTTTGGTAATGAAAAACAAGCTTGCCTTCACTAATCTATAATTAACAGAAGGATCTCCATCCATGGCAAAAAAATACGTGTCCCTACTCCGAGTGAACTACAAACATGGGAAATCCTAAATCTCAGTTTATATGGTTTCATGATTTGCAAGAAAACCTAATCTTGGTATTCAGACTCTCTCTCTCAGGTAAGCTCAATCTCCTTCATATTACTTTAATTTTTTTATTTTTTTTAGATTTCCCAGAAATGAGCTCCCACACACTCAGTTGCTATGTAAAGTTCTTTAGCTTTAGAAAATCCAGCTTTCTGGTTACGAAAATGGCCTCCCACATATTCAGTTGCTTCATCAGATTTCCAAATATTCACTGTTAGATCTGACAAGCAATTTGTGGATGCCTTGTCTGGACTTAGAAAAGTAATTCTTTAACCCTCACTAACTATCAAAAAAGAAGATATTCTTTAAAAATCAATCCTCTTTGTCATACAAAGTGCCTAACAAAATTATCAAAAATGTGCATCATTATTTTCGTAACTAGAACGACCAAGGTATGCATCCGTATATTCATAAAACAACAAATAACACCAGCAATATTAGGGTCAGATCAAACTTGAATAAGCTTTAAACAGAGACCCTAAAATACTTCTCTCTCATAAGCTAGGTTTCACCTGAGAAATAGTGCCGGACATTTTTCTAATTTTTAGCACCAAATAGCAAGGTTTCTTATTTGCAGGATGTTATATATTTTTAAGTTGTTAATTAATTTCATCAAAATAACAAATGAACCTGGCTCAGGAAATTTGTGGCTTCCTTAGCAATATCTCTAAACCGCTCCTCCTCCAACCACCCAGATTTTGTGATGCGACATAAAAGCTGTATTAGCGATCCTGTCACAAAGCTCTGCAACTCGGATCCTCTGGTAGCTAGATAGTTTACAACATAATTCCCTTCACATAGACCACAAATGGATCAATTTTAAACACAAAAAATTAATAGAGAAGTCTATGTAAAGGAGCTTGAGAAATAGGTAAACTTCACTTAACCTGTCAATATTGGTGTTAATTTATGGGACCTAATTTTGATGTCTAAAATAGATAAATCATAGAATGTGCTGTTGAAAGATCAATCATAGAAATAAAGCATAATGCATAATCTGACTTAAGGCCCGAAAATATTAATCCACATGCATGTGCATAAACATACATAGACAGCTACAAATTTATGCAATTATAAATAACCAGAACAATATGTAAAGGGTATTAAGGTTAATATACAAAGTAGATAATCCTATATTTCTATCAAAGACATTCACAAAGAAAAAAAAAATTATATTTTTGCATGGACTAAAAAAGCATGTAACAATTATATGTAATCAGAAAAAGGGAAATTTACGGATATCAAGGCGCAGTTGCAGAGAAAGAGTTTGACCGGCAACTTGCTTCAAGAGGCTTGAACTGGCCAACATGAGCGCATAAGGAGTTGAAGCATTGTCTAGAATGTATTGGCACTGTGCAATGTAATCTGAGTTCTCAGAAAAGCACTTGAGTGCACTTTCAGCATGTGCTCTTTCCACCGAGTCCTGTGAAGTGTAGAGCCTCTGACATAGCACTTCCAGCTGTGCTAGGCTCTCCATTGTACCAACACGCAATGCAAACCAATTTCTGTTACAAGTACCAGTGAGAAATGCAAGTTGCAAGAGCGAAAACAAATGGATTCAGGAAGGGAAACTATTTCAAAAAAGAACAAGTTTACTTATTCAGGATTGTTGCATTACATTAGTGTACAACAATAATACTTTCAATTTCAATACACTATCAAGAGAAGCTCAAAGAAAAAGAGAAAAAGGCCCCGTCAAGTAATTGTTTCCTAAATGAATCCTCAGTGCAATGCTCGAGAGGAAAATATACAAATCTGCAAAAGTAAAGGAAATGATATTCAGTCAATAGTGTGAAAACTTATTCCTATCTATGGTTTATTCATACCATACATCGTTACGGATTAAGAATTTGGGGCCAAATGTAACTCCATGAACTACTATCACCTTCTCCAATGTTGATTTGAATATCAAAAATTAGAAAATGTAATTGTCAGTGTAAACCTATACCTATAGTCCTAACAAGGCTCAGCAAAACACATTTTAGAAAATACCAATAGCATTTGAAAATTAGCATAAGGTACTTAACTTAGACAGTACTGTGTAATATCTAAGGCATAATCAAGAATAAGTTCTAATTGGTTAACATAACTTTTGAAATATGATTATTTTCTAAATATGGTTGATTGCTTGAGAGATTTCAGTTGTTTCTCTTTATCAATTTAGTGAAGTAAGAACTCACACTCATGCACATTTGAAAAATGGATTAAAAAAAAGATTTATATTCATTAACTTTAGTTGATTGGAACTAGAATTTTGCTATTCTTTCTATTCTTGATGAAAACAGAAACTAAATGAGCAAAAGAGCATCACTTTGTTTAGTTCCTTTCATAGCAAGACTAATCAAATATTCAAAGAAAACCCGATTCTCACTTTCATCAAACTTGCATCAGCCATTCAGCCTTGGGCTCGACTTGGTCAAAAAGATAGTAGAAATTTTTAATCAACCATGATCAAATTTCGTTCTGTTAGAGATCTCCAGTGTTTACTGTATAACAAATTATGATTATTACAGCCTTCTTTGCTCAATCAGCCAACAAATTTTCCCCACATTTGCCTGGGTTGATTAAAAAAACCCCCCAAAATTAACATTACCAGACGAAATCTAAAGAAAAGTTCCCATCTCTCGATCAAAGAATTTCCCCAAACAATAAAATTCAGCACGATTCTAAGACCTCAATCCAGTACACGATCAGAGACGCAATCTCCAATCGATAGAAACAGTAGATGAGGTACTTGTCGGATTGGGGAGAAGGTGGATACCTTGTTGAGGGGAGACCCTTGTTCGTTCGTTACTATCTCTTTCGCTCTATTTTATCTTCTCTTTTGCTTTCTCTCTGTCTAGATCGTATAGCTGTCGGAAGAAAGGATTTAAATAGTAGAGGCCTCAGAAGTCAGATCCGGGGAGAGGAGAGAGAGGCTGAGCCTGAGAGGTGTGGCGTGATTAGTACGATGCGTTTGTGTGCGGGGCTGTGTATCGAAATTGGCGATTAACGATTTCTATCGCTCGCTGTTTTATTTCTCTTCTCTCGCTTGCGTTTGTTCCAGGCCTCCTTTTTTATTTCTTTTGCTATCTTTCTATTTTATTTTTCTTATTTGAAATTTTTTTTGAAGGGACTCCACTAAAATAAATGGTACTTGCGCCTGTAAGCTGTTGTAGGGTAAAGATTTTAACAGATTAGTTTTGGCTTCAGACAGCACGGGCAGAATCAAAACAGAACCGGATATGGTTAGTGCGCTGCATGAAGCATAAACTACTCTGTTAATATCTTTACCCCTGTTGTAGCGTGACTGACAAATGACAATGTGTCCCCTACGCTTGAGATTTCGTGTCTCTGCAAGTGCAGGTATTTATTTATTTTTTTTATTTTTTATTTTTTAGTTTGTGTGTGTGTGAGGGGTTGCTGAAATTTTTATTAATAGAAAATAAAATAAAAAAATATCGACATCTTGAAGAACGTTTTAGTTGGAATTCGAGATGTAGCAAAAACGTGATGGTCTATAATGTCCATGGCACTGTAGTTGGACGTTATAAATCATAACGTCCAGTTAATCTGATCTCTAATTAACAAAAAACACTGTAGCTGGACGTTATTGTCAATAACGTCCAGCTACAGTGGTTTTTTTTTTCAAAAACATCGCAAACTGAAGCAAGCAAAAAATAAAAAAACACTGTAGCTGGACATTATGGACCATAACATCCAGCTACAGTATTTTTTGTTAATTAGAGATCATTAACGATCAAATTAACTTGACGTTATTGACCATAATGTCCAGCTACAGTGCCCTAGATGTTATGGACCATCACGTTTTTGCTACATCTCGAATTCCAGCGAAAACGTTATTCAATGTCGATATTTTTTTATTTTATTTTCTATTAATAAAAATTTCGCGGGGTGTGTTCGAGTGCTAATATTCAAGTCGCGATTATTATCATTAGCATAGTAACATATCATCCTTCTTTTGACAAACTATAATTGATTTTGACATTTTAAATAATTAAGAGCTTGTTTGGTAAACTAGGAAATGACGTCGAAATAGTGCTGTGTGATACTCTGAATCATAAATTAAAAATTCTGATAGAATAGTGTAATTAGGAATAGAAGTAGAATAGTGTTATTGTGCACATTTTAATGTTTAATGACTCAAATTCGTCTTTTAAAGCCGATCTAACAGTTTTGATATTAAGTTCACGAACCCTCTTAACGAGTTGATTTACACTAATAACTACTTAAAAAATAAGCTTAAATTTGAAATCTAACAATTATAGACATGATCTGTATGATTGATGCATATATCATGTCTATACAAATGAGAGAGTTGATGAATGTTTTATCCATGGTGAGAAAAGTTAAAAAGAAAAAAAAAATTCAACGACTGCATGCTGGCGATTTAAGAAATAATAAATGCAAACAATGTACAGTGTTGGTCATCGGAAATAACCATATTAGTTACAATGAGTGTATCTCGGTCATAATTGTATCATTTAATGATATGCATGCACAGTTTATTTGCAAGCCACTCTAAAATTTTCTTTGACCAAACTTATGTGCTTAATAACTCAGCACAAATTTAAAATTACTAAAAATTTAAAGAAATTTTTATTTTATTTTTTATGAACTAATGTTATTTATTAGTTATAAAAAACTAAAACAATTATTCTAGATTATAATAAAAATAGAATTGACACTTAATCTAATAGAATCAAAATTAAGCAAAATAAATGAAGTTCATAAAAATGTATATATAATATATAGGGAGAATTGCTGGTGTGCCCATGAAAATATCCTAAATCGTCTATTCCCATCAAAACATTCAAATTGCTTATATCCCCATTATAAATTTAGATTCTTTCTTATTTCCTCAAGTATTGATTAAATCTTAAAATATAAACTGAATTTTAAATTTAATTTAATTATAAAACTGACATGTCTATTTTACCCTTCTTCTATTTTTCGTTATCTTTTTTTGCCTTATGTTTATGTTTATTTGTTTTGTTTGGTTCTCTACTGTCAGGTTATGACTAGTGTTGTTTTTATAGTATATAGTCTGGTCGAACATTTTAAAATTTTTTCCCAAGTTCAAGTTGAAATCCTTCTTTTTATTTGGATTTTCTTCAACCGTCTTTTCTAAAGTATATTTGGGGATGACCATGTACAGCTTAACCATGGAGGCTAGTTCAAGAAGAAGAGTAAAATAAACATTTCAGTTTTAAAATAAAATAAAATTTTAAATGACAGCTTCTATTTTAAGATTTAATTAATACTAGCGGAAATAAGAAAGAATCTAAATTTATAATGGGATATAAGCAATTTGAATGTTTTGATGGGAAAATAAGCAATTTAGGATATTTTCATGGGCACACCAGCAATTCTCCCTAATAAATACATATAAATAAATGAAGTTCATAAAAATGTATATAATATGTACATAAAAATAAATGAAGTTCATAAAAACGTGTATATAATAATGAAGAGCAAAATAATGAAATATAACACTGAAAATTTGAATTTTTTGTTTAAATTATTTGTTAGATTACTTTTTTTTATTTGTTATTAGCATATTTATACTAAAATACACTAGATTACTTAAAATTACGTTGAATTACACTATATTACAATAAATTATATTGAATTATACTAAATTACGTTAAATTACGCTAAATTACGCTAAATTACAATAACTTCGCTAATTATGCTGAAATACGGTAAATTACGCTAAAGTAGACTGATTTTGTGTCATCTTTTATGAATCATAAAAAATAGTAAAAAAATTGGAAAAATAGTAAAAATTGGTATTATGTAAGTTCATTATGTAACTAATTTACTGAGCTACTTAGATTGAATAGTAGAAATGAAAATCTTAATCGGAAACTTCAACTCAAGTTTTGAGGCTCTTCCCATTATTTTATGGCAATTCTGAATTTCATAAAATGACATAGTCATCACGGACGCATGCGTATTTTCGCAAGCTTTCCGAAAAGTGGTCATTTGCTGAAATCGGACACTCGAGCGCTATTTTATGACCGTTTGAAGTTTCATCATCGTTTTTCGCCATTTCAGTAAAGATATCGTCCCTATTCATATGTAATTTAGCTTAATTTACCGTATTTTAATGTAATGTAATGTAATTTAACTTAATATAGTGTAATTCAACATAATTTCAAGTAATTTAGCGTATTTTAGTATAAATATGCTAATTATATATCAAAAGAAGTAATCTATCAAATAATTTAAACAAAAAAAATTTCAAGTAATTTAGCGTTTTTTAGTATAAATATGTTCTTCATAGTGTCTAAAAAAAAAAGAAAGCCGGCCATTTTTGGGGAGAGTAAACCGGCATAAAATGGCTGGTTTGAGTATTTTTGGCAAAAATTCCGAATTCTGGGCATAAATATTAATTTATATTAAACTTTGGATAATAAAAATCTCGGTCAACTTAGTGACATTTTGTGAAGTGATGGGAGTTCAGCGCACGGAAAAAAAAAAAATTGGGTCCACTTTGAAAATTTTCCCCAATTGTTTCGACTTTAAATTTCTGTCCCCAACTTTATTTTTGGGTCCACTTTAATTATTTTCCCCCAATTTTTCCCAATAGAAAGATGAACACAGTTTGGGAAAAATTTATGCTATAGGTCGTAAAATTCATAAAATCTCATGAACTTTTATTCGGCAAACAAGCACTAAAAGGGGTAGAACTAGGTGTTCTTAAGTTCACCAAGTCCCTTGGTGAACTCAAGTCTAAAACCCATTGGATCGGCTGCAAATGACGAATCTGAACCATTGAAATCCGCCTACCTTATGAGTGATGCGTATGCATGTAAAAATTTTATACTTTCGAATTAATTTAGAATAAAGTCAAGCGGTCAAAATTAGAAGTTTAATAAATTATTATTTTTGACTTTTTTTACTACTTGACTCTGTACAAAATTAATTTCAAAATTTAAAATTTTTGCATGTAGACGCATACGAGTAGACGGGTTTCAACGATTCGGATTCGTTATTTGAAGCCGATCCGATGAGTTTTAGACTTGAGTTCACCAAGGACTTGGTGAACTCAAGAGCACTCTAGTTCTACCCCACTAAAAGTATTAGTGAAGGAAATCACATGTGAACATATATATGTGGTAACCGTTCATCTGAAAACTGCGTATCTACATATTTCCAAACAATGCTTGCAAATGTGTCCTCTAGCTTGCGCGCACGTCTCGCATACATGACAACAGAAAAGTTGGTGGCTCATCGTAAATATCCTTATTAGTTATAATGAGTATATTAGTTTAAATTTTTTTTTTCTTTTATTTACTATTAGATTTGTCACATAATAGTACGATTATATTTTAGAGTGCATTTACATCATGTAATAACAGCTCATCTGAAAACTGTTTTCTTCCAGGTTGAGCGCACGTCTGCCATAAAACATGACGAAAAAAGTTGCTGGTTCAATTACAAAATTGTGGATCTTGTTTGGGCTCTAAACGGGCCTATTCTACAAATGACGCCAAGAATAGAAGCTGTCTGTCTAGGCTTTTGTACCAGACCCAACATAACTGATTTCTTGCTATTTGGGCATGGAGTAGTTTAGATTTTCTCTTCAAGCCTGCACAATTATATTCGAACTAGCAATTTATATTTTTATTTAGTTCCTTTTCCGTTTCCCAACATAGTATTATTAGGCTTAGACTACTAACTGATTACTTGCTATTTGGGCCTGGATAGTTTAGATTTTCTCTTCGAGCCTGCACAATTATATTCGAACTAGCTATTTATACTAATTATAACATCCAAATTACTTATCAATTCTGTGATTGATTCTAATAGAATCTAAAAGATACTAAGTTTGGGGGATATAGTCATATAGTCATATAGACCAATCAAGCCTTCATGTTTAAAGATAGAAGGGGAATTAGGAGTGATCCACACGTTTTAAATTATTCAATTAGCAAGCTTTCATTAAAATTGACTAAGTAGTCTGATCATTCAATAGAGGAATGGAAAGTTGTTTTCATCAAACTCCACTTGATTTAGTTAAATTAAACATTGGTTTATTTAACTGTAAAAGATGTTGTTAAATTTTTAATGAACTGGTTTGACTTGGGTAGATTAACAACATTCTTTGCTAACTTTTTCAAAAAGAAAATAAATAAAGTAAAAAGAGAAAGGTTAATCCGAATTCTGATTGGATGGTCCGGATTCAAACTCAAACTGTGAGGTAGAATCCGGTCTAGGAAAAGAGAACGGAGTAGGTCCGATGCCTATCGGACCTACTTTTAGGTTCAACGAGCATGATGACCGTCCGATCTAGTTTAAGATTTGTGCGCACGAAAAATTGAAACAGATACGCATGAATTTTAAAGTGTTCCGCATGAATCTTAGAGCAAATCGACGGTGATTAAACCCATCGAATCAGAGTAGGTCCGATGCCCATCGGACCTACTCTCAAGTGCTAGGAAAAATGTTGCTGGTTAGGTAATGATAGATTTAGAGGGGTCGTCATGGAGGCCATCAACCTCAACAGCTACAATTGTTATTTACTTATTTTGACATAATTGAGAAACTTTTCGAATAAGCTACCTATTCAAATAAATAAATAAAACATGTCCTATTAAACTATAAAGTCTCTGGTGATTTTCTTTTTATGGAAGAAGTCAATTGCTCTAAACTATTCGGTTCAGCATTTTATTAGTCAGGTTCATTATGCTTTAATTTCTCTTAATTTTTTTGCTTTGCATTTATTGTCATGATGATTTGACTTGGGCACAAGTTTGCCCGTGCTATTTAAAAAATAATTCGGATATTAAATGAATTATTTTTTATATCTAATTAATTTATTTGTTGCGTGAGTTGCAATAAGTATGCTATATAACCCCACACAAGATATCCTGCATCTTTCAATGAAATTAAATGGTTTGTTGTTGTATTTAGGGATGTTCATCGGCTCGGATTGACTAAAACCGAAATAAAATAGACAAATTATAATTTTATTCGATTTAAAAATACAACTGAACTGACCGAAATAAACTTATCAACTGAATTAAAATCAAACCAAATAAACCGAACTAAATTTTGGTTTGGTCAGTTGAACTGAAATAAGAAGATTAATAAAATCAAGAATTGTTGATTTTTTAAATTTTTTATAGGCTCGAAAGAAAATTATTTATTTCAATACACAGAATTGAATTAAAGGTTAGGGATTTTTATATTCAAGGAGAAAGAAAACGTTCATATTAATTTTGTATAAGTTCAAAAATGTATAATCTTTTTGATTTGTTCGTCTAACAGATTTTAAAATTTTCTAAATTAAACCGAACTAAATAATTAAACTGGTTTTAAAAAATAAACCGATCTGATTCATTTAACTGAAAAAATCTAACAATTTAATCTGAATTCTCTCGGTTCAGTTTAAAACGACCCGATGAACATCCTACATGTATTATAAACCTTCCAAATAGCCTGGGCCTAGTTGAACCAAGTCCAGTCCAGTCCAGGAAGCCCATATCCAACTTGGCCTGGCCTGGTTATCTGACAAACCTGACGTCAGTGCGACGCGAGCAGTGCGTTAGCAACCCAACCACCCCAAATTATTCGGGAGAATAATCGGAATATAAAAAGGATTAGATACATCGACATCAGACCAAGGTCGCCTGGAGAATGCCAAACAATCAACCTTTAGCAAATAAATTAGGCGGTGACTTTATTGGGATAGCGCAACAGCAACAGCAACTGCACAAGGGATGCACAAGCATAGGCTCAAATCTCAATTCATAGCATAGCGCAGCACGTGGCTGGTGTGGTAAGAGTACGACTGACTGCTATCACCTATTATCAGTGTTTAATTTTTTTATTTTAGTATTAAAGGATTTGACTCATATCCATGTCAACAGCACACGTCATCAGCTGCGCCATGCCTCCCAATCCCCGTCGCGAACACAACTTTCACATGTTGTCCTTCGTGGGGGACACCACTGTGTACCTCAAGAAGTTTTGTGACGGGGTATTAATATTATGCATGTATGTATGTATTTATCAATTATCGGACCTTTTGGCTCATCTATTATGTATCTTTTATTTTTTTCTATGTAGTTTGTAATATTAAATTTTAAAGAGAATAAAATAACTAAGTTCCCAATTGTCTCTGACGTCTCTGCAACTAAGTTCCGAAACTCTTCACAAATTCTTCATCTCACATACAACAAATTTAAATATCTATCATAATTATAATATTATCTTCTTAGTGACATGATAATTTCAAAAAATGAATTAACATACTCCAGTTACAAACTTACAATTTTAGAAAGCAAAAGCAATCACTAGTAGAAATATTATAGCATCATAAATATGTACGGTTAAATTAACCAACCTCAAGTCTACGGTATTTTTATCAGGGGCAGACCTAAGGCTCAGTCAAAGGTGACTAAGTTACACCTATGATTTCAAAAATTTAACTATGTATATAGAAATTTAATTGAATTTTATTTTTTTCAATTTTTTATATAGTCCAGCCACCCTCAATAAATATTAAATGTTTAGTTGTAGTCTAGTGATTAAAGCTCTATTTTATGATTGAGATGACTTGAGTTCAAATCTCACTCGTTACAATTGTGCATTTTAATTTTCAACCAGCTCTATCAAATTTTTCTAGTTTCGCCCCTGATTTCTATTGCCGACAGACATATGCTCCTCTAGAAATTAAGATAGTTTTCTACTCGTCTAGCTGAGACAGAAATGGTACAAGTACTAATCTCACAATAATCATCAATGCACACAGGGGCGGACGCAAGATTTCTGTCAAGAAGGAACAGGAATCGGATTAAAATATCTTATCGGATTCAAATCCATTAACTTATTGGGTACTAGATAAAAAAACAATCTACATAATAAGAAACAATAGAAATAGTATAATCTTACATAATAAAAAAAACAACAAAGTTGGTTTGGATCCGTAAATTTCTATAAAATTTCTATATAAATAACAAAGTTTCTCATTAACAGTGCTTTTGAAATGATTTAATGAGCTTTCCAGTTCCAGAGAGAAGCAGAACAATTTTTAGAGAATGACAAAGTGGTACCGAGCCCGTATTTTTCTACTTAATTTCAAAATTTAGAGAGAATCAGCTGCCCCCTCTAGTTGTGTGTGGTCCGCCCCTGAATGCACGAAACACTACACCAAACGGCGCCACAGAAGGTTTAACAAAGAACTGTTGGTTGAGACTTGAGAGGCCCGTGTCCCACAGTCCGTACAACTCAGCCCGCCTTCTTTGACCCGGTACACATCTCCGTCCAACGGTTTGACATCTTGACTCGGCTTTTTTCAAATAACGAGAAGAGAGAAAGATAGAGAAAGAGACTTGGCGCTGAAGTGGCGTGACATTTCGTTGTCCATTCGGTTTGTCTTTGAATTTTGATTTTTGACCATCTAGAAATAATAACGCCATACTCTAAATCATGATTAAATTTTTTGCAGGATTAATTTTCCTCCGAGGCATTTCAGTGGTTTATCTTAGCATTTATTTAAATTGGATTATAAGTAGAGTGGAAAAATAGCACGGCGGAGCTGGCTCTATCACAGAACAGTACGGCACGCATGTCATTTACATGACGTGACTCGTGTGTCCCGTGCAGTGACCACTGGCATGCCGTGCTCATCTTTTGAAACTTTGGTACGGCACGGCACGTGAAAAATTTAGTCACAGCACGGCACGACACGTAGTCATGCGAGTCACGTGTAATTAGGACAATTAGATATTTGATTTAATGATAAATCTTAAATAAACTAATCTAAATTATAATTAAATGGTCACGTGGGGGTCACGCGAGTCACGTATGGTCACGGCACGTTTAGACATGACGTGACTCACGTGACGTGACTATTCGCGTGCCGTGACCGTTCATTGATATTTTGATCACGATACAGCACGTGAAAAATTAACTTAGTCACGATACAGCATGGCACGAGACCAAAATTACAGCACGGCACATTTTTTCCACTCTAATTTATAAGTCTCTAAGTATATCAAAGTAAATATCAAGTGACATTACTTTATTGATTGGTACGTGAAACAAGTGGCGACTAAACTAATCTGGATTCCGGCCACAATCAAGCTCCAGAAAATTTCAAAATTTGTAAATTACAATGGAACAATATTTTGCATTGTACGATCTATTGTATCCACCCCTGACCCCCCCCTATAAGGGTTTATTCAATTTTATTGATTTAAATAACCTCTAGCTTCTAGCTAGACGCACCTTACAAGTTACAATAGGGGCATATAATATTGCGGTCCCGCACCAAGCCTCATAGCCTAGGTACCACCGGACCAGTATAAAACACAAAATGAAGGTTTCAGCCGCCTCAAATATACCAAACTTGAATTTAAAAAGCTATTTGGAACAAAATGAAGGTTGTATTTAAAAAAAAGGCGCAGTGATTACGCATATATATTATCGATTAAATAAAAGGCCTGTCCGTGCTTGCAGTTAGATAATTTTCCAATCTTGCACTCTACTTTTGTATATATTATCGATTAAATAAATATAAGCCGTTTGATTTATCTGAGCAATCGTATCAGGAAAAATAAAATAGTCATACAAGACGTGAGTAGCAAAACAATTTTAGTAAACTAACAAGGTTCAAATCAGTAATTAGTAATTAAATACCAATAACAAACTCCTAACAAGCAAAAACTAGAGAGATAATCTGCATGGCGCTTCCTACTGCTTATACACACACCATGGGAAGAAAAGTACAAAAAAAAGCAGAGCTTCCCCAAAATAAAAATGGAAGGAAAACACTATCATCACACAATCATTCCCCAAGATTCCAACGTAGGAAAGCTCATACCGGGCTCCAACCCGAACCCGGTAACCGTTCTCTCAGCCCGCACTGGTGCAGCCAGGCTACTCTCTCTTGCCTGATTCAGCATATGTGCTGACGTGTCAAGCGTCGGCAAGAGACACCCTTGTTGCATCATCACTGGCATCCTTTGCGGTTCGGGTTTAAGCAGTGGTGCATCGACCAAACCCGGTTCAAAATGGATCCCGGTAACCTGCTGCACCATCTGTCTGAAATTAGCCGGATCTGCATTTATGTAAGTAACTTGACTCCGCTTACTTGCACGGGATTTTCTCTTCGTGACCCGACCGGAGGGAGCCATTGTTCCCTTAACGGGTCGGGTTTCAGTAGGCGGTGTCGGGTCCACCCACTGGATCGTGTTAAGGATTGAATCCGAGGTGGAAATGGAGGAACAGGGAGAATTGATGGTGGTGTTAGGCTCAGAAATGGAGATCTGCAGAGCCCTGGTGAGCTCCTCGTTGTCACGCGAGAGGAAGCTGGAATGGAACGGGAATAAGGAATCGAAAACAGAGGAGCTATCCGCCATGGATTAAAATCTCGTTAATTGTAGTTATTCTGGTTTTATTTCTTTGGAGTTGTTAGAAGAGTAAGTGAAGGGATAAAGTGAGAGAGAATTAGGGGATTTGTTTGGCTTTTTAAAGAGAGGATTGAGTGGGAAGGAGAGATTTGATACAGAGTTGTTGTGATCTTCCGTATCATTCAAAAAATATATTAACATGCAGCGAATCGTAATGTTTCAGAGATAAAGTGACTCGCTACAAGAGTAGATTTCTTGGAGATTTGTGCGGGGAATTAGGGGGTAATAAAGAGGCGGTGCGGGACGAGAAAACGCGTCAGGGGTACATGTGGCGCGACAGTGAGGAAGGGCGTACTGGGGAAGCCAAGGAGTGCTGCTGTGGTGAACTCCGGTTCGTAGGTGAGCACTGAGCTTATCTTGTACCCCAGGGTTTTATGAGTCGTGTTCAACGTATATTTCCATGTGGCGAATTGCTAGCTGCTTTGTTTTTCGAGGCTGATTATGTTATGAAAGGGTAGAGATTATTAGATTAATAGTACAGTGATTAGTTTTTCAACCCGTTCCAGGGGATTCGTAGTTTCGTACTCAATATGATATATATATTTATAGAGTAGAACTAGGGTGCTCTCGAGTTCACCAAGTTCTTGGTGAATTCAAGTCCAAAACTCATCGGATCGACTTCAAATGACGAATCTGACCGTTGAAATCCGTCTACCTTACGAGTGATGCGTCTACATGCAAAAATTTTAAATTTTGAAATTAATTTTGCATAGAGTCAAGTGGTCAAAATTAGAAGGTTAATAAATTAATTTTAATGCATTTATTTTTTGACGTTTTTTGACCACTTGACTCTATGCAAAATTGATTACAAAATTTATAATTTTTGCATGTAGACGCATCACTCGTAAGGTAGATGGGTTTCAACGGTCGGATTCGTTGTTTGAAGCCGGTCCGATGAGTTTTGGACTTGAGTTCACCAAGGACTTGGTGAACCCGAGAGCACCCTAGTTCTACTCTCTCTCTCTCTCTCTCTCTCTCTCTCTCTCTCTATATATATATATAATCTGGCTAATATGCTACGCGTATACAAGGGCCCCTCCGTGCTACGGCTCACTTTTGAGTTTTCAAAATTCTAACGGTCGATCCGAACCGTTCAACATGATCTCCATATGAATATGTACTTGAAAACCAAATTTTACATTTTTTAGAATTTTTTTACTATTTATTAAGCCACTTTGAAAATCGCTGATCTAATGGTCCAGAAAAGTTTACTGTTGTGTACAAATTAGTGTTTTTTCAAAGTGGCTTAATAAATAGTAAAAAATTCTAAAAAATATAAAATTTGGTTTGCAAGTACATATTCATATGGAGATCATGTTGAACGGTTCGGATCGACCGTTAAGATTGAAAACTCAAAAAGTGAGCCGTAGCACCTAGGGCCCTTATATACGCGTAGCACCGTAGCACGGAGGGCCCCTATAGCTACGGTGCTTTGCAAATTAAAGAGGGTGTTTTACTTCGGGTCACTTTTTCAATTTACAAAACTCAAACAACCGATCCGAACCGTTCAACATGTTCTAAATATTGAAATGTGCTTGGAGACTAAATTTTACATTTTTTGAAATTTTTTTACTATTTATTAAGCCACTTTGAAAATCGCTGATCCAATGACCCTTATATACGCGTAGCACCGTAGCACTGTCCTATATATATATATATATATATATATATGTTGCTAAATGTCTTCTACCTTCAATTAGAAAACCCTTTTCTAGAACAAAGAGATGGAAATACTAAAGAAAGTAATAAAGTAATTATTAATTAAGTATGAGCGTATGACTTGAGGAAGAAGCTTGACCCGCAGTCTGTGAAAGTAAACTGATGGACTGACAGACAGGAATGTATGCAACAAGAAAAAATAAATAGTTATATTTCTGTCCAGCTCATTAACATTAGTTGAACGGCGGCTTGTACTAAAAAACACATCTAATCAATCGATCGATCGTTGAATTCATGAAACCATTGGCTAATCGATCAACTCATCAGTTTTTGACTGGGAACCGTTGTATTAGGGCCTGTTCGGATGTATAGTTTTTCAGTGGGAATGGGTAAGGTTTAAGGGAATTGAGATTATATTTCCTACCTCCGTTCGGATGATCGGATTTTTTCCAATTCGTTCCAATCGTTTTTTCCAACATTTTCTCCCACATAGCGTAAATTGGTGGGAAAACGAAAATTCAGTCAGACTCAATTTTTTTTTTCCCGTGGGCGACAGTCTCTTCTCTCTCTCTCTTTCGCGCGATTCTGGTGTCTCTCTTTCGCGCCTCACCTCCACCCTCTCCGCCCCGACCTCTCGCCTGGCCTCGCCTCCACCCTCTCCACCCCGACCCTGCCTGTATCTTCCTTCGCGCCTTCAGCCTCACTCTCCGCCTCAGACCCGCAGCCGCCTCCAAGCTCCTGTCGTACTTCTCTCCATCTCTCCATTCTTGGTATGCTCTGTCTCTCTCTTGTTCTCTCTCTCACTCTCTCTTTAGTTGCTTCAATTTGTGCAAAGTGTAGATTATGGGTTGATCTTTGAATTTTTCTGTATTAGGAGCTGTCTAGGAATTTTTAATTTTTAATTTTTTCTGTGTATTATGGCTGATCTTGGAATTTTTAATTTCTTATTGTAAACAATTGTCACACAGATTGATCCATACCACCGATATAGCCACAATTTGCATTTGCACTATGACTTGTGGTTTAACAGCGAAAGCACAGAGCTATTTTTCTACTGGTAAATATTAGTCTCTTGATCTCCACTTTTGAATGGAAGAAAAAAAAGACTGATTAATTAAAAAAATATTTAATGATTAACTCTTAGCCTCTTCTATTTTTTGTCCAGTACCACTGGTACGAGATCCGGTACTGCCGGCTTTGGAGAACCAGCAGGCATGAACTATGGTAAGAAATCATGGATTGGTACGGACTACGGTACCACTGGTACGTATCTTGGAGCTGACCTCAAGTGCATCCAAGATTGCGCAGAAATGAAGCAATAAAATCATCTGTACGTGTTACATTTTTAATTTTCCTTTCATGAGACTCTTTTCATATTTTCTTTTATTTTACATTTATTTCTATAGCTAAAGGTGTAATATGCTAAATTTATACGTATTACTATGAATTGCGTTTCAAATCCTGATTTTTATTGCAGGCACTTATGTTCAAGATAATAGCATATCTCAGAGGTGACAGAGCTCAGTTTACTTGGATATTTTACACTTTGTAGTTGGAATATACTTTTTTGTGTCACATTTAATAATTTGGACTTTGAAGTTATTGTTATTTAAAGGCAATTTTGTTTGTATATTGAAAGTGATAATTGTTTTCTCGGCAAGTAGAAATGATCTATGTTTTTCATTTCTTGAGCTGTGTATATGAAAGTGGAATGAGAATGGCATGCGAATTATGGAGCTTTTTTCTTATGCTTCATACGTACACATGTAGAGGTGTTTAATTTTTCCAAAGTTTAGATCAATTAATTAATCTTTATCCAATTTTTTTTTCCCAAACACCCAATTTTCATAAATACAACTGCTATTTTCGGAGCATTGAATGCAAAGGAAATAGCATATTCATATCATTAGATACTTCTTATTTAATTATAAAAATAAATTTATATTTTATAAAATAAAAATTAATAAGTAATGTTATTATTTGATTTTTATTTAGTTGCATTATTGATAATTTTATAATAAAAATAATTGTATAATATCAAATATTTTTAGAAAGAAAAATGAGCTTTCCTACAATATTAATCTCATGGTACAACCGAACACCTATTCAATACATTCTCATCATAATTCCTGTGCGTACCTATGAGTATGGGTTCCCGCTTTTTCAAAAGTGGGTTCCCATTCTCGTCAAATCCTATCTCGTGTAATCCCGTGACATCCGAACAGGCCCTTACTAATCAATTCCAAGTATCATTTTTAACATAAATAAATAATGCATATAATGCAGGTTACAAGGGTCGATATTTTTTTGAAAGAAAATATATATATGTATATATATATATAGGTCGTTGACGGTCAAGACGCGTTGTCAGGGGATGAGTGGGTCCCACCTGTGCAACATGAGGCAGTATTAGATTCTCAGATCTAAGAACCTGATTAGCCAAGCAATCAATTCTTAGTGAGCTGTGATTCACCAAAACAAATCGAAAATGAAAGATAAGAAAAGAAAAGAAAAGACAAACGTGGCATGTCATTTTTTAGTGTAAACTTGACTTGATCTAATCTCTGATCGGAGATAGATATTGAGATAATTAATGCTGAGTGGATATATATATATATTTGTAGTAAAAAAGAGTGGTGACGAATTTCCAACGAGGTGTCTCATGATAAAAGGTGGTAGTTGTTTTAATAAGTTCACATGAACTTTTTGTTTTTAAAAAGGAAAAGAAGATTTGCTGACGATAAAAGAGAGGCATGATCTTAATTTGTAAGAGAAAAGTTTGTAGGGACGGATAGAGAAACTAATGGCCGGGTTTGTTATCTTTTTTTAGTGACGATAAAAAGTTTGTGGGGTCAGAATAAATATTTATGGGTAACTCGGATGTTCTTTTTCTTTCCAGATAATAGAAAAGGAATCAAGATAGATTGATGTGAAATAAAATTGCCTTGGGTGTTTCTAGGAAATTTCATGGTGGAATATAAACTATATAAAAATGCCCAGAAGTACTAGCATATACTATTGGCATGCCAACACCATATCAGTTTTTAAGTTTCTAAATTGACATAGAAATACATATTGTATTAAATGAATGTAAATATGGTCAAATATTATCGAGTATCGATATAAATACGAATATAATTCAACTATTATGGTGTGGGATGATACGTCCTATCTCGGAGAGCTAGCTAGGCTGCACGTTCTCGTAGGAGAATGGTGGTTGGTAAGGTGTTCGGACTTTTCCCTATAGACATATTGCGTGAATGGAATTGCAAACTTCCAACTCGGCTGAGTTTGGGGCCTATACATGCTGGCTTGTAACGTATAGAAACAGTTACAGTAACTCGTGATCTCATAATCTGACAAGAGTGTCTGACAGATCGTATGGAATTGCGGTTATGGCAATCACTCTATCGTGATGATCCCGAGTTCAAGTTGGGCCTGCTCTTGCCGAGTGGGCTTTTATTGGGCCTTCTGAAGTATCTCCGACCCATCTACGTGGCCGGGCTTGGGGGCCTTCGACAATGGCTTGGTACTTGACCCACGAGTAGTCCGTGAGAGCCCTAAGTATATGACCTTATCACGACCGAATTATTACATATTTCAAACGAAGTAATATATACATCTATCAGAGTATAATTAGGGTGTTCTTTAAGTTCACCAAATCTTTTTTGAACTAAATTCTAAAATCTATTTGAATTTGCTTCAAACGATAAATTCAAACCATTGAAACTTATTTACCTTGTGAGTGATTCATAAAAGAACTTGGTGAACTTAAGAACACCCTAGTTCTACTCTATATATTGAGAAGAACTATGGTACTCTTGAGTTCACCAAGCCTCTCTGTGAACTCAACTCTAAAAATCTATTGGATTGATTTCAAATGACAAATTCAAACCGTTGAAATCCATATACCTTGTGAGGCATGCGTCTACATGCGAAAATTTTAAATTTTCAAATTAATTTTGTATAGAATCAAGAGGTCAAAAAACATGTTTAAAATGAATGCATTAAAATTAATTTATAAACCTTCTAAATTTAACTGCTTGACTTTATACTAAATTAATTCGAAAGTTTAAAATTGTTACATGTAGACGCTCACTCGTAAGGTAGATGTATTTTAACAGTTCGGGTTCGTCATTTGAAGTCAATCCGATATATTTTAGAATTATGTTCACAAAGGAGCTTGGTGAATTTAAGAACACCCTAGTTCTACTCCTATATATTATATACATTTATAATTTTAACAAAATTATGCTTTCAGTTAGATGTTTGTATTAGCCAATTTTTTTTATCTCTAATTAGTATTATCATGAGGAGGGTTCAAATACCTCCATTTTTTGTGCCTCCATCATGCCTCTATTTATAAAAACTTTAATAACTCAAAATTTAAAATTTAAAAAGTCAAAATAAAACCGTTAGATATGATCTATATCATTTTATCTATGTGCTCATAAAAAATTATTACATTTCGATTTTGTTTTTATGTGAATCAATAAGTTGAAAAATCAATGCCTAAAAATTATCCATATTAGTATGTTTTTTACAAGTTCTTGATGACAACCAAAACAAAATTGAAATGTCATAATTTTTTACACATGCATAGATAAAATAATGTAGATCATAGCCAACGGTTTTATTTTGACTTTTAAGTTTTAAATTTTGAGTTATTAAAGTTTTTAAAAACGGAGGCATGATGGAGGCATGAAAAATGGAGGCATTTGAACCCTCCTCTATTATCATATTATATTAGTCAAAATATACAAATTGAATTTTATATCTTTATTGAAGTATATAAACTTGGAGTGAAATTAAAATGTATTTAAGTTTACCAAAGTGATTAGTGAAGTCAACTCAAACATCTACTAAATCGGTTTCACGTGATGAATTCAAATTGTTGAAATCGATCTATTTGATGAGTAATGTGTTTATATGTTAAATTTGCTTATTTATTAATTTTATACATAAAAATTTATAGTCAACATGCTTATATATGCGATTATTAATCATAGTATACTAATATTCGAATACAAATTTATATACAGATAATACTGACATTTTTATTAATATCCAAAGTTTATTACAAATTAATTAATATACCCAGGTTCGCTGGGAATTAATAAAAATACCCCTACCGGCCAGAAAATAGACGGTACCCTAATTTAATCAACTACACGTCATTTTTTGGCTGGTACCTTCTTTTATTAATGGTTGGTACCTGTATTATTATTATTTTTATATTTTTTTTGGCTGTTTTAGGGTTTATTTGAGTATTTTCCGTTTAGATTTTTTATTGTAATATTTTATGTTTAGATTTTCTGTTATTGTAGTATTTTCTGTTTAGATTTTATGTTGTATTATTTTTGTTATTGTTGTAGTATTTACTGTTTAGTATATCATAATAATTTATTTTATTTTAGTATAATTTAGCGTAACTTAGTTTAATTTAGCATATTCTTGATGATTTATTTTATTTTAGTACAATTCTCATTAGTTTAATTTAGTGTAATTTGTTAATTTATTTTAGTGTAATTTTGTGTAATTTTGCGTAAGTTAGTATCGAAAAAAGATCTAAAAATATATAAAAGTAGTACCATACATAAAAATGAACTGAAATATAAGATAATCCAAACATAAAAACACCAAATATAGATATCAAATATAAATAGTACAAAAAATCACCGCCACGGATCAGGGGACCATCGCTCAGCTGGTACTCTGGCATTCGCTCGAACCGGCCAGACTCTCTCTCTCTCGGTGTAAGGACACCAACCTTTGCCTCGCTGCGTATCCGCTCGGCAGTATCCCATACTGTCTCATACGTCGGCTTAGAGACTAGCGGGGTTGTACAAAAGATGGATGCAACGAACTCAGTCCCAAAGCCAGGCTAAGTCTGGGACTCGCTACCACTGGCCTCTTTATCATATGGCATCTCTATCTCATATGGTGGTACTGGCAGTGGCGGCATGTCGGTCGGATCCTCCTCGAATATCCCAATCTCATTGAGACTAAACGCGTCAAACTAGACATCCATAGGAAAGGACTCCGGAGGCGGTGGTGGCATCTCGGCCGGACCTTGCAATCATATACATAATTAAGTAAATTTGATCTGAATAAAGAAATTTGTACTAACCTGACAACTAATTAAAATATGACATACCAAAGGCTGAATTGGACGTCCATACTCATCGTAGAATGCCTCCCACCCAGTCATGGACAATACCCAACAATGGTAGTCCCACTCTGGCTGCTCATTGGGGGGATGTGGCATCTCATCTAGAATAACCGGGCACGCGTCAGGCTCGGTCGGATCTATCTCACGCCAGTTGATGTTCTCTCCAGCGTCTCGCAACATGGTGATGAGCTGCCCACGTGCCCAACATCCTCAACATGGCATTCTGCTTGAGGAGGTAGTACCCAAGACGTCTCCAGTTCTTCTTTTTCAGCATAGTAATCTCATGCGTGGCACCTTTAAGCGAGGCCAAAAGCTGGAAAAAATTAGTTTGTTAGATCAAACCTTGATGAACTAATCAGTTACGAAAAAACTATATAGATTTAGGTGCATTACCTGGCGAGCCCATTTTTTACCACTGGGTGTGTAACTGTTGGGTAATTCTGGCTGCAAAATTCTAATTCTCTGAAAAACGCCGCGATTTGAGAATTTATCTTGCCAAAATTACTTTTAAGAAAATTTCCCGATAAATTCTGCTCGGGAATTTACCGCGAAATTCTGACCAGGCTTATGGTTCGGAAAGAAAGTAAAATCAAAATTTACATTCTACCATAAGCCGAGGATCTACTTCTCGATTGATTTCTAAAATAATATTTATTTAACATTTAAATAACATTTATACCTTTTTCCAAATTCAAATTGGAATGCTATGTAACTCGGTTGTGTAGCACCAGACGTCTGATGCCTCTATCAGTCGTTCCCCAGGAACAACCAGAGAGTCGGTATTTCTTTTGCCAGAAATACTATACTGACTTTTACGCTAAAACACTATTCATAAATATCGTAAAAACTGATTCACAACTTTTGCAAAAACAGATTCATGAATTCTCGCGGGAATACTATTCACCGTAAATATGATATTTACGGTAAATACACTATTCTCAACTCGCAAGAATATACATGCAATACTTACGCAAACACTATTTGGGAGAGAAAACGAGAAAGAGAAAGATAACCGAATCGATTCGAATCGAATTTAGACTTTTGAACTTATGAAATTTCTCTTACCCCTACCCCTATATTTATAGGGTATAGGGTCTGTTTGCAAAAGACCAAATGCCCCTCCCTAGGTCGGCAGAGAAGTGAAAAGACCATTTTGCCCTCGGCCCAAAATCAAATGGGCTTTTGGCCCAAAATATTAATTCATAATTAATATTTATAATCCATTTATTATTAATATAATTATTCTGAACAATTCTGAACAATTATATTTTCTTGCGACTATTGTTGCGATAAATTTATACACGTATCGTACATACTTATAAATTTAATGTGTTTAAGCTTGTCATCTCTATGATATTTTATTAATTATAACTCTTTATAATTAATTAATAAATTAATTCTCTGATTACTTTCCTATTAGTGTGACCCGATAGGATCTGTGTTATGTTGGCAATAGAATTAAAACTCCTTTTAATTCTATAAAGCATAAGCGGCATCTGGCAGAATGCATTATGACTACCCAATTGACACAGATGATTTTGTACAATACAATATCACGATCCAGTAAATAATTTACTCGTGTTAATTCTTATGTCTTATAGTATTAGATCAGTTTCAAGATAGGTATGTGTCATCCTTGCAAACTTAATCTTTTCTTGATCTTAAGTAGATTATCAAATATGATTAACTCTTTAATCATACTGTGCACAGATAATCTTACTTTATCAAGGGGCCCAGTGATACTATTACTTGTATTAAATACGAGGGACAATAGTGGTCTTGGTGAATATCTCTCCTTCGCACAAGTCATGTATACTGAAATGTCATTGTTATAGCTACTTTTTACGGATAGCGTTAAACAACACTCACTAATACACACTTCTCATATAGGAAACAACGAACCACCTCATACTTTAGAACTTAACACTGAATGAAACATTAATGACACGAACACAATTCCATTTAACGTTTCATTAAGGGTTTGTCAAATACCATGTTCTCTAACATGTATATATGTGATTAAAATGACAACTCTTTGTCTATGGTTTGTAAAACTTAACCATCATTTAATCCACATACTAATCTTTAATTGATCAATTAGTGTTCTTTGCTAATTACCTCGGTTAGTGACTATTAAGAGTATTTATCATCTATATTATGGAGTTATACAATTTCAAGTCATTAATTCGAAATGATTCATAATTCGATAAATCTCAAAGAACAAAATGATATTTTATTAATCATTAATTACATGAACAAAATACATATAGAATAAAATTATCCTATGATTGACTTCTAAATTATTACACTAACAGTAACCATCATCGTCTTTGACCCTGTCGCGTAAATGGGCATCGTAATCGCCCTGCAGATATATGGTGGTCATGCAGATCTGCAAGTACCAAGCCTTATACCTCAATAAGGGATGTCCCGGGGTCTGAATGAGCTCATCTGGCACATGATAAAAGTCGTGGTACCCCGGAGCCTCCGCCCTAGTGTAGTACTCCTGAAAATGGTTACGCCAGTTGCGCTCCGGTCGCCCTAAATGACTTATCCTGTAAGGAACACGTGGTACCTCAGGACGCCATCGCTCCACCAGTCCAGCAATAAGAGATGCATTTATGGTGCCACTCCCAGTCCGCAAGATGTCCACAATCTGGTAGAGGCCCAGATTGATGAGGTACTGGTCCATTACCTCGTAGTACTACATGTGAACGCACCGCAACTTCACATCTCAAAGAAACATGTCATGCGTTGAAAAAAGTAATCCACATGGTATTAGCACAACAAAATTTAAACTCAACAAAAAATACGTACCTCACGATAAGCCAGTGAAACTCGGTGCTCGCGGTGGGGCATCAACATGAGAGGACTAAAATGCTTTGTGCTGCTAGTCTCGATCGGCTTGTCACTACAGGTGATGCTGGACGAGTCCTAAGCCGTCCTCTAGCCATCCTAATGTCAAAAATAAAATTCTATTAACTTACGCTAAGTAAACCCTAAACCCTAATTTCAGTAAAATATGCTAAAAATGGCCAAAATAGGCTTAATAATGCTAAAATATGCTATAATAGGCTAAAACACTCTAATTTTGGTAAAATATGCTAAAAATGGCAAAAATATGCTTAAATATGCTAAACATGCTAAAATAGGCTAATTGCGGTAAAAATAACCTAAAATATGCTATAATAGGCTAAAATACCATAATTTCGATAAATTATGCTAAAAATTCGCAAAATAGGCTTAATTATGCTAAAAAATGCTATAATAGGCTAAAATACCCTAATTTCGGTAAAATATGTTAAACAGGGCCAAAATAGGCTTAATTATCCTAATTACGGTAAAAGAGGCTAAAATATTCTAAAATATGATCAACTATGATAATTATACTAAATTACAATAGTTACCCTAAATCCTAAATTTGGCTAATTACTCTAAATTATACTTAATTTAATAATTACAACTAACTACAACGGATTTAACACTAATTACAACTAAATTATTCTAATTTTGGTACATTATTGACAAATCCTAACATTTTACAACTATTTTGCACTAAAAATGAAATTTTCAAAAATTATAGGGACTTACTTGCAAATCTGGAAAGAGGTGGAGAAATCTGAGAGAAAGAGCTCAACCAAGGAGAGATAGTGTGAAATTTGATAGAATGAATTGTAAGAAATTCGGCCAACCCTCCATACATATATATAGCATAGGTACCGGCCAGAAAATGGCCAGTAGTGTATTAAATAGGGTACCGGCCAGAAAATGGCCGGTAGTTGATTAAATAGGGTACCGACCATTTTCTGGCCGGTGGAGACATTTTTATTAATTCCCAGCGAACATGAGTATATTAATTAATTTGTAATAAGCTTTGGATATTAATAAAAATGTCGGCAGATAATATCTCATATTTTTGCACGCTACGAGAATTATATTCTCGCATGTTAATGAAATTGTCAAAATTCTTTGATCAAATATACATTTGTTTAGCTTATTAGAACGATGACTTGAGTCCTAATACTTACTTTTAAAAAAAAAAGATATTCCTTCCCAACCTGATAAAGAGATCACCATGATCCCTTTTTTAAATATTATATATATTTTTTGAAGAAATATTGTATGATTCCCTGGATAAGTGGATATAGTACACCTACGGCTAGTACTAGTATTTCTTTCCCTTTCTCCTTTTGGATGTTTACTCGATTCTTTTCACTGGCTCGCAAAGCACCAGCTAGAAGGTATCAAAGGTAGCATGAAAAAACCAATATCTTCTCCAAGAAGTTTCACACTGTAACTTTTCAGGAAGAGTCGTGCGGGGCTTTTATCCAACACGCTTCTATGAAACAAGACAGAAACTGACAGTGCTACTGTAATAAGAGACATCTAAAGTATGCAAGAAAGCGGATCATGATCAGATGGTTCAGATCCGAACTCTAAAGTTTGAGTTCCTTTAGATGATCCGAATTCAATTAATTGATTTGAAGTCTTTTGAAACCGTCCGATTTAGAGAAACCATGCATGCTTTATCAGAGCTCTTATTACACCACTCGAATTATTGTAAATTTATGGTACCCCGCCAAGTATTGCTCGGCGTATGCTACAACGTTAAATTTTGAATTTTATAATTCAAGTAATCAATTTGAGCTTTACGAAATATTGTAAGAAAATAAATACTGTTTTAAAATTTTTAATCGTTGTCTATTTAGAAATAAGGGGTCTATTTTTGAAATTCGTACTATAATTAAAGAACAGTCTGAATTTAGTAACTGAATTGTAAGGTTCATATCGAGAAAAAAAAAGAAAGAGGATCATGTTTTTCTTCATGAATGCAGCAAATACGAATCCAGTCAATCATTGTCAAGTTTTATCTCTTCTTACTCAATCGGAGCACAGCTAGTGTGGCTATTTGGAGAGCAATTGGCGGTAAAGTCCAACCAAATGCTTCTCAACAAGCGAGGGCCGAGGGGTGCAGTGCGAACTGAACTGTGCCCTATGTAATGAGGGAAGCGATGAGACGCTGTTGCATCTAATTTTCAATTGCCCCTTTGCGCGCCAAGTGGAAATGGGGATATCGGATTCTGGTACGGAGGCCGGCCGGTACCGGACCCGTCAAGTTGCGACTCAATAACGCATGTTTGGCGGACTCATGGAGAGCTGCTAGGATGCCGAGTAATTACTGTCATATAGACTCCGTACCCGTATCGGATACGTATTCAACGGATACGTGCCAATACAGCCCCTCTCTGCTCGGATACGGCTCCGATACGCCAACAGACACTTTAGATTTCACCTGTAAGCCGCGCGTGGACCGAACTATTCTCTTCATTTCATTTTTGGTGCACCGTGAGCTGTGAACCGCGCATAGAACAGTGAATTGAGCAAAATTGGTGCCAACTGCGGGACTCGGAACCTGAGAATTGTGATTAATGCAACGACTCCTTAACCACTATACCAACTTAATTTTGTTGTTACATTGCACCAGCTATTCTATTTAACTGATATTTAATTTATATAGTAATTAATAATATAATTAAAATAATATATAATTGACATACTGTAATTCTTCAAAAATATAATTGACGTACTGTATCCAGAATTTTTGAAAATTACCATATCGCCGTATCTGATACGATACCCGTACACGTCAAATGTTTTGCACGTGCTGGTGGATTTGGCCACAGCGAAATAACATGATAAGATGGGGTATGCTGTGCTGGGAGATAAGATGTTAATTGAGGCCCTGTGGGGGCTCTTTGGTTAAAATACTGCTAAACGAGCTACCGGGTTCTAACCAAAGGAGATAGTAGTAGATGCAATTTCCTGTAATTTTCAATTCTGTTATAAGCTTCGCAGCCCGACATTTTTATTAATATCCAAAGTTTTATAGAAATTAATTAATATACTCAGATTCCCTGAGTATTTATAAAAATATCCCTACCGGCTATTTTATGTCCGGCACTCTATTTATTTGCCTACGGGCCATTAAATGGCCGGTACTCTTAATTTTTTATTTTAGAGACACTGTGAAGAGCAAGATGCTGAAATCTAATACTAAAAATTTGAATTTTTAGTTTAAATTATTTGTTAGATTACTTCTTTTGATGTATAATTAGCATATTTATACTAAAATACGCTAAGTTATTTGAAATTATATTAAATTACGCTGAATTACACTAAATTACATTAAATTACGCTAAATTACGGTGCATCATTGATGTTTTTGCAATGAAACACCGATGTTTTATTAGCCTTAACATTGGCAATTAAGTAGGGTAGTGCTAAAAAAACATCGGTGCGTCATTGATGTTTTTGTAATGAAACATCGACGCACTTCTGCCATCGTTAAGCTATGCATAAAGCATCGGTGCGTCATAGGTGTTTTTGCACGAAAACATCATTTTTTTTTTAAATTTTAAACGACCATAACTTTGGCTAGGAAACTCGGATTTGCGCGTACGACCCCAATTTGGAAAGCTTGGGACGAGACGGGGGCAATGGCGCCCTCAGGGTCATCCCTAAGGGGCCGACGGAATCAGAATTGCAAAAAAACATCGTTTAGTGCCTCAAAAATTGAGTTGAAGTTTTTTATCATCGGTAGACCAACGACTCGTATGCGGCTAGTGACAGTGTCGTATGCGACTGATGATTAGGAATGATAGGAAACCTGAATCACATTAAAACAACTGGATCAACCTGAACTAATGAAATTGTTAAAACTTAGTATCTAAAAAACCGTAGTTTAGTGTTAACATGCGGCTAGTGAATTTAATTACTTAAAATTATGTTAGCGGAATTTTGCATTTTTCAGTATAATTATTTTAATTTTGCGTATTTCAATATAATTAGCAAAATTAGCGTAATTTAGCGTAATTTAACATAATTTCAAGTAATTTAACGTATTTTAGTATAAATATGCTAATTATACATCAAAAGAAGTAATCTAACAAATAATTTAAACAAAAATTCGAATTTTTAGTGTTAGATTTTAGAATCTTGCTCTTCATAGTATTTCTAAAAAAAAATTAAGAATACCGGCCATTTAATGGCAAATAAATAGAGTACCGGCCAAAAAATAGCCGGTAGGAGTATTTTTATAAATACTCAGAGGATCTGTCCTCTGGATATATTAATTAATTTCTATTAAACTTTGAATATTAATAAAAATGTCGGCTTCGCAGCCTCTGCCAGGTTCTCAAAAAAAAAAAACCAACCAAATGTTGTTGTGTGTGTTTTTTTCTGGGCTGCTAGTTATGAGATAGATTTTTAGACAATTAAATTATTTGACGATATTGATATTTTTTAAATCAATTTATTATCTGATACATTAATGACCATATTGTTCAGTACGTAGATCGCGTTAAACTCAAACTGTTAAACTCAAAGGATTTTTCTCTCTTCTTATACTAATTTGTTATCATATTGCTCTAGATTTTTTCTTTTGGGCTTAATTAGCTTGTCAAAACGTGTTAAGCCGACTATTTTTTTACAGTTAGGGTGACAAAATACATGTTATATATGAGTATATATAATTAGGAGTTCGGTACGGTGCTATGTATAGCATAGAGGGCCTCCGTGCTATGGCTCAATATTTGAGTTTTCAAAATCTTGACAGTCGATCCGAACCGTTCAATATTATCTCTATATGAATATGTACTTGCAAATCAAATTTTACATTTTTAGAATTTTTTTACTATTTTTTTAGATATGTTGAAAAACACTTGATCTGATTGGTACAGAATTTTCAGATCAAGTGATTTTCTTCCTATCTAAAAAAATAGTAAGAAAATTCTAAAAAATGTAAAATTTAGTTTGCAAGTACATATTCATATGGAGATCATGTTGAACGGTTCGAATCGACCGTTAGGATTTTGAAAACTCAAATATTAAGCTGTAGCACGGAGGCCCTCTATGCTATGCATAGCATATTAGCAATTTCCTATATAATTATTTTATATTATAAATGTATAGAGCCTACCCAACTTGTTTGGGACAAAATGCTTGGTTGTTGCTGTATAAATGTATAGATTTTAAATAATTACTTGTATTAAACTAACTTATATAATTAGTTATAATTTAATATGATATTTATAATTTCAAAACAGCTCAAATCATATTTAATATGCTAAAATAACATTACTTGTCGCTTATCATATTTTTAAAGAATTTCAAATTCAAATCGTACAGTTCTAAAAACAAACCAATAAGGCATATCTTGATCCATATACAAATCCAATAAACTATCAAATACATATCCATTCACTTGTCCATACTCAAATCGGATAATCCAATTATGATTATTCATTTACAATCCTATAGTACAAGTCAAATAACGGAACAATGACAAATTGGAAAAGTCAATGTTACATCTCAGCACCTTGGTTTTAAACATTTTTAAATAATGTACAAAGCCATAGTTAAGCCATGCATTACAAAAGAACAAAAAAAATCTGAAACTAAAACATTACACATATTCCAGAGAACGACTGCGTTCCTAAACTAAAGGGCTGTTAGTCAAAAACAAAGCAGGTATTAAATGGCAAAAAGAAGAAAATGGAAAATAAAAATGTTGAGAAATAGAGAATTTACAGGTACACAGAAATATTTACTGGAAGATAAATATGTGCTTCACATAATTATGCCTATCCCTACAAAGATAGTCTATTAAAAAAGAATTAAGACAATTGGATCTTTAATATATTGATCTATTCAGTTAGAACTGATAGATGGACCTCCTGATAATACACTTCCACCACCAGAAGCAGCAGAGCCGGTTTGTGTAGAGCTGGTGGCACCTCTCGTTTTCTGTATCTGCCTCAGTTTGAAAACATCTCTTGGCAGTGGCCGGCTCTGCACTGTGCTCATGTCATCCTCATCTTGCCCTTCAGTTTAGACAGCAAAAGAATAAATTAATTAATTAATCAATAAAAGCGTGAATGTATTAAACAAACATATTGTAAGAAAACCATTGTTACAAGTTTCTGACAGGTAGTAAATTAAAAGGCTTATTTTCTCATTTTGGTTTCTACATTAATTCATGAACTTGAAGAATTTGGGCTATCAATTTAGGTTTCCGTTGTTCCTTTGTATTGTACGGCGTTTCATTTATCCATCCTTCTTCAAATTAAAGAAGAATATTAAATTTGGTTTGCAATATAAAAAACAAATTTCAACTTCATCATATTCTTATTTTTCCGGTAAATTATTCACCTAACAATTGAGACTGTATGTGTTGAACCTGGAGATAATGTCATGCTTCTATTTTGTAAGCTTTGCACTTGTACTGGTATAATTGGGTTCATATGCTTTGCACTACTTTGCTTAAATTTTATAACATAGCTTGAACTATTATTAATACTAAATATATGTACTGAAGAGAAGCCTTTCCAAATATTTGGTTTAATTATAATAAAAGAAAGAGGCAGTAAAAGGGACCAGGGAGAGAGCTGCCAGTTTTAGGATTGAAAGAAATCTTTTCGCAAGAGGTTGATAATTTGATTGGAGAGAAGAAAACTATTCTCTCTCGTTGTATTGTGCTGCACCTATTAGGGTCAGCAAAAGACAGGAGAGAACTTTTCTATTCTTTAGCCAAAAAGGAGAAGTGAAAAAACGAATCGGGTTAAAGAAACAACTTTTCTGTAAATTTGATGAGGGATCCTTTCATCTATAAAATTCAATTAATTGTGTTCAAGGTGCCAAGCTGATGTTTTCTAATAGCGGGTGTATTGTTACTCTATTACATTTGAAAATTAGCTTTGAGTGATCTTAAGTTCACTAAGAAAACCAGTAGTGTGACCTAGCATAAGATCAAGATGCATTTTCTTTTTATATATCTAGCAAAACAATATCAAGAGACTTGTGCAATAAAACTGAAGTAGGGAACAGTTCTCAAATTGTTGGCAAAGAGGCCAATGATGGCGGTCCTGATTTTGGTACCATTTTGGTCAGCTCTCATGGCGATACCTAGCACAATCAACACATATCAGCGTGGTACAACTAATGCATACTTTTCGGCCCCTTTTTGATTCATTTTATGTAGATGGCCTAAGTTGCACTAAACAGTAAAACCAGGATCACCAAAAAAGGAAATTTTGGTACCAATATTATAGGATGATATAAAAAAAAATAGAAAGAGAGGGAGGAGAGAGAGATTACTTTCGCGGTCCTTCCTCTTTCCCTGTCTATTAATGGATCCATTCTGATTAATGCTTGAAGTTGGATTTGCCACTTGCTGAGTACTGGTAGAAGCTGCTCTACAGGCTGGTATGGAGCTCTGTAACAAAATTGACAGTACAAGATCCACATCCGGCACAATCCCTGCTTGTTTATCAAATCTTTATAAGAATGATTCTAGTAGAAGGATAACATTAACTTAAGTAAATATTCATGGAGACTAACAACTAAAAGGTCATTAAATTTTACTTTAGTGTCTTCATTTCCTTTTGTTTTAAGAACTCTATACATACACATTTATGTATCAATATATCTATTTATCATTTTTTTTAAATACTCATCCACGGTCTTTGTTCTTTATTTTCTTTTGTTTTGCTTTCCTCTTTAGGTAGTAGTGTGCATTTGTGTGACAATTTAATTGGTATAGTGTGCTTGGTATATTATTTTACCACCTAATAACATAACAAAGGAATAGAAAATATGAATTATTGAAAACAAAAAAAATTAAAGATTTGAATACCTTCCGCTGGAGGCAAATTGGTGATGAAAGCTTGCAGTGAAGGAGAACATAACTTTAAAAACTCATCTGTTTCTGCTGAGTTTGTGCTTCCAGGCATACCCCCCAAGTTGGAGACATTAAAGTTTGGCGCCCCTGAAAATTCAGTCCCTAAAAATAAAAAAAAAATGAATAATTTAAAAAAGGCATAGATAAATTTCTCAAAACAAAGTTTATGAGAAGCCAGAAGAAGATAAAGAATAAACGAAAAGATTGTCCGTGCACTGACAGGTACATATGAGTACCTCACCCAAACAGAATATAAGCAATGATACATCCAACTTTATTTGGCCTAAAGTTATAGGTAACAACAGGCAAGGTACTTCAGTAAAATTAATTCTTTTACCTTTTGACAGTCTAGGGTCATAGACTACCATTCGAGAAGTATCTGGACGAACAACTTTTGTAGATGACAAATATTGATTCGGGTTTGTTGTTGCTAGTCCAATAGAATTGCTGTCTGTCCCGAGCGAATCTGTGAATTAATATTTTTTGTTTCATCACAAAATTAAATGTTATTTCCAACAAAAGGCAATTGAGTCAAAATAGTGAAACTTGAAAGCCAAACTATAATTTCTGAATAATAACAAAAGATTGACAAGTCTGACTCATCGATGCCTGCCTCATCCCAAAATGGAACAAAGCCAAAACAATGCAAGCAAAATCAGGTTTGTACCAAACCTGACATAGCCCAGCAGAGCAGAGAGTCTACCCAGACCAAAATCAGAAGCCACATATTTCCCTAATCAACTTAGATAGCATGTTAACTAGAAGAGGAACCCAAAAGGAAACCAAACAGAAATAAAAACTCTTTGACCTGAAGCCGAACAACCTGACATCCACAAAAAGAACCAATAACAAAAGGTGAACCCAAAACCAAACCATACCCAGATCTACATTTGAACCAAGCCCAGAACAACTTGGCAGCCTTGATCTGATCCATAATTTGCCTACATAACAAATCTGGCACTGTTTTTGACATTTTAGTGATAGTTAAGGAAAAAAAAACACATAAGAAATAAAGATTTCTGGGTATTCTATGATGACTTTCTAGAGTAGAAAAATATTAATACATACCTAATGCACCACTGATATTGTTGAGACTGGGCTTCTCAGCTGCTCTCTTGCTTCCAATATTAGCAAGCCACTGACACATAACAAACCAAACTAGTAAATAATTGCTACATTAACTTGTGAACTTGTTAAAGATAGGCAATATGTATACCTCTTGCCGGGACAGGTGATCCAAATCTTTGGAAGAACAAGGCCAAAGATCCAGAAAGCTATATCGAGACACCGCATCATATAAATTATTCTCTAGAGCTGAAGAAGAACCGTCTTCAATTTTTGCTTTAGACAAGGCCTCCTTTCTTCTTTGTTCTACCTGATAAAAGAATGAAAATTACAATTCTTTGGGATTTAGGGATTTTGCAAATAACACCTAATACTCATCAGCTTTACCAAAATAATAAATGACTTCTGTATTTGCAAAAGAAGCAAATTTAGCTGGCCTGAGCACCTAAAGGGTTATTAGAAAAATATGAATATTTGTTCCTTAATTCAATATCCTGACATTTTAAAACCATTTAGACCTCGTATTGGGGCTACAAAAATTGTTTAATCCTCAAAATGAGTTCGTGTTTACTTTCTGTTCGGTCTCATATCACAATAACCCAAACCCTACTCACTTATGCAATAAAAGAAATTATGAAATGACCAAGATACTGCACAGAACAAGGAAGAAAATTTTGTTCAAGAAAAAAATTCATTCTAACAAAAAGAACCTCGGTTTGAAAATAATGCTTTTTGCGAAGAAAAAAATTGATCAGCGCTCCTGAAAAAGTAAAAAGTGCTCTTTTGCAAGAACACAGACCCCTTACACCAACACTTTTTTTCCAGGGATTACACAATACATTTGTGTTTACACACATGTTGAACAGTGGATGCCGTAGCCAGATTTAATATTTCAGCTTACCTTTACATAGGAAAACCCCTTAAACTACAGGACAATCATAGACTCAGCTTATGAGAAACATAATACCTTTAGCATGCTTGACAGATCTCCATATCTCTGTTCAAATTGAACAAACCGATTCCATACCTACGTCAAAGAAAAATGAATGAGATATCAACAATTAGTCATTGCATCTTGTGGTACATATACATTCCTTTCTTAATTTGAACGAGACCAAACCTCAACAGATTGCTCTGGAGGAAGTGAACTCAGAGCCCGCTCAAATAAAGCACGGACATTTCTATCATCATTTAATCGGCATAGAAAATCTGCATATCTGGAAAGGTTCCGAAAGAAAAAAGAATATTAAAATCCGAAGCATAAGAAAATTTGGGAATATAGAGTAAAAAGGGCACTGCTCTTGATCTATCTATGGTACCAGTACAAACAATTTCGGCTGGTAATGCAGAATAGATACTACATCATATCAGCTGTACCAATACCAACATTTTAACCCAAGATTCTAAAATGTACTAGGAAGAGCCTTACTCAAGGATATATGCAGGTTCTTTCATAAATCTTTTTAAACCAGTCTCAAAAACACTCTGAGCAACCTGCCAAAATATATAGAGTTAGACACACAAAAAAGTTGCTAGTTATTTTGGGTAATCAGCATCAATCAATCAACATCTAAAAAAAATTATATTAATAACCTTGGGGTCCTTATCAATGCAAAAGGCCATCATGGCAAATGCAACAAACACGTGATAGGTGCAAGTCGGTGACTTGTGTGCTTCTACAAAATACTTGCGGGCCGACTCAATTCCTTCAGTTCTCCTTAAAAACCGCAAAAACTGCAGAGAAACAGAAATAAGACAAATGAAATGTATGGTAGTGCACTTGTACCACAGATGACTAGAATGCTGAAAATAGTTCAATAATTTACCTGAATATGCACGAGTGATGTTGCATTTTTACTATCAGCGAGAAGGCTTTCATAAATCTTTTTGGCAGACTGGATAGAAATGTTTAGCATTAATATAATCATACAAGGTAATCCTGGGCATGATAAATTATAACAAGTCCTTGCAATAAAACCCTGCTATTTACTACTATTTGCAGAATATAACATAATCTATAGTGTAGCAAAAGTAGACCAAATTTAAATTAGGCACTAGCGTGGCCCTTAAAAAATGTATAGTTAGAACTCTGACCTTAATTAAACAATCTCAACATACAAGGTAATCCTGGGCATGATAAATTATAATAGGTCCTTGCAATAAAACCCTGCTATTTACTACTATTTGCAGAATATAACATAATCTATAGTGTAGCAAAAGTAGACCAAATTTAAATTGGGCACTAGCGTGGCCCTTAAAAAATGTATAGTTAGAACTCTGACCTTAATTAAACAATCTCAACATATTCTAACCCAACTTAAATCCCATATCAATACAAATGAATAGCAAAATCTAAACCGTATATAATTTCCTCCCTCTTACTTTCTGTCTCATTATCAAACTCCAAAACCTATTCACATAACGAAACCAAGATGAAATAAATAATTTGAACTCATCCAGGAAAGAAAATAACATTCTAACCATAAGTACCATTGGAATATAACCTAGGGTTTTTTCTTCGAATGCCAAAAATCAGGGTCTTTACTGCAAGGATAACTGGTGGATTACTTTTGCAACCCTTAAAAATAAAATAAATTCTTAAAAATTGTCTTACCGACATGGCTCCTCTTGATTCCTCCAGTTCGGCAAAGGCATATTTCAGTATATCAGAATCTAAAAAAAGATAGCTTTTATGTTATTCTACAAAAATACAAAGAAGTCTAAGGAAGTATAAATAAGAATGATTAAATTACCAGGAAGTGCCTTTAAAGATCGCTGAAATATATTAACGGACGAATCTGATGGGCTACTTTTAGACTGCCACGTGACGTAGTCATACCATATTTCAGGATAGTGATAGAGATACAATAGGGCCTGATATAAAAAAATAAAATAAATTTAAAACCCAGTCAGTCAACACTCAATACAGGTAAGGTTGCATATATGGCCCTCAAAAGACCCAAAAAGAAAACAGAAATCATGCCTGCCCCCCCTGACAAGGAGTACATCTTATGAAGACAAAATACAATAGTTATTGCAGATAGCAAACATGCTCTACTTTTCCTCTTTCCTTTGTCTGTCATGCAGAGATATACATTTCAAGAAGGGTTATTTTCATATTTTAAAATAAGAGGGGAGAATGGGCGTCGACTGTATTTTTGTGTTTATGTTGTTTGCCAGGTTTTCCTATGATTTGCAGGATATAAACGATCCTTTTGATTTTTTGAAAGTACTCTAAAAAATGCCCCTTCAACTGAAAACATGAACTACTAAGCAGTAGAAAAGCTGCAGCTAAAGAATGACATATCTCAGAAAATAAATAAAGCATAGAATAACCATGCAATGACCTGTTCATATGTGAAAGTAACACGTCTATTGGCACTAACAGCATCAATCCTTTGTGGGTTTCCTCTAGAAAAAAAAAAGATTAATTGTTGACATCAGAAAAATTGGAAAAGAGAGAGATTTATATTGTCTAGGAACAATAAGTTGACCAAGGCAAATCACTCTTTACATAACTAGTGTTCATTGAAGAAAACACCCAATAATAACCATATTTCAGCATTAAGAAAAAGGTTTCTTATTTCCAACTAGTGCTCAGCATTTTTTGATATATTTAAACTTTACACTTAACAGTGAGATCAGACTGACACAAAAGGAATGATCTGTTAAATATTGACATTTCCCTCCTAATTCCAATGTGACACCTTTTTCATTAGTTCATTCAACTAAAATCAACTGCAAAATATAAATGAGCAGTAAAACAGTATTCGGTTAAGAGTTGATATGAAAAATGTTATGAACTTACTTCTGCTTAGTTAACCTTGTTTTATAAAGATACAGGAGTTTTTTGCAAATAATACACAAGACGTTGGCTTTTATTTTTAAATACTAGAAATCACAGCTGTTATTTGTAAAATAAGAAAAATGGTAGGTGTGAATTTAAAAAACCCTACAGCGCTACGGAATTAGTTGGCTACAAAGAAAGAAATGATTAATAAGTCTTACTTTTCAAAGGCCAAAAGTCTTTTCCATGCCGTGCATTGCTCCTCCTCCTGATTGCATTAGAATTTCAAAATTCAGTAATTTTGTACCAGTAAGGTCAGTGGCTCAGTGCCAATATAGATATGGAGACAAACTAGTCAATTATTAATCAGTCTGATCATTGTTTTCCAAGTTTGTCTTTTCAGGTTTGTGCTCTCTACATGAGCTAATTGACCCTACTTGTATGTGAATGTGTAATACCTTGGAAGAACCAAAAAAGTCAGTCAAGTCTGGTACCAGAAATTATAGTACAACTTGTCAGGTCGTAGTGGAAGAATACAATCCATTACTGTCCACTTGGCATCTAGGTTTCTACACTTTTGTAGCTCATACTTGAGCACTTTTCTGCTGGTTTTTTAAAACCCTGTGCCCAAAATTATACAAAACAAGATACCTTAGCAGAACCAGTTGGGGGGACAGCAAGCATGTTCCAATCAATGTCGTCCATAAGTTTCTTGCGCTCTCTATATACTGCTTTAGCACTGTTATACTTTGGTTGATATTCTGACAAGAGCCCTTTTGCCTACAAGAATTCAAGGACAAATATACAACATCAAATGTTTTAAAAGGTAGCAAATAGAAGAATTGGTGTGAAGGTGTCAATTTACCAGAGTTCGGCTGACAGAATTCTCAAACATTTCATAGTCCCTCCAGAGCTGGTCCAGATGATGCATTGGTATCAGGATTGCTTTCTGGTACACCTTGCGCATAGAAGTCATGCGTTGTGACTCTTCCTGAGGGGATGCGGCCTAAAGAGAAAAAAGTAATACTGATTACAAAAGAGGCCAGAAGAATAAAAAATTTCAGCAATTTGCAAAAGAGCCCTGCATTTATTGGACAAATTCAAATTTGCATGTACTGAGTACTAAATAAATGCAATAACAGATCTTTTGACAAAGGGCATAATTATCTGCATCACTATCCCTCATTAAACACATTGTTATGATGTTTCTTAACTGTACAGACTTACTTTTATTTGTCCAATGATGAACCTTCTATTTTCAGTTTCTGATAAATTTAGGGGGTTTTGCAATGTTAAAGAAAAAGAAGGATCAGTAAGGCACCGGCTTAGACTTCAAGAATGCGATGTATTCCATCCAAACAGGACCAGAAGCGATGTCACTGCCTGAAGGGTTAATTGAAGAATTAAACAAATAAGATAAAAAAAAATGAATAAAAATGCAATATGAACATTTTATTACACCATTCAATAGACAGTAAGCAGACAGAACTATCACTCCTACTTCCTACTCTCACTTTTTAATATCACAGCTTTATTAAGAAAAACGGAGACACAGAAGGAGAGCGCATACCAATTTGATGTAGCATAAAATCAAAAGCCTTTCTTGTTTCTTCAAGGCCCTCAGATCCCTTCTTTTCATTTACTTTTCTAATAAAGAGAATGTAGCTCCGCCTACAAGTGAAATGCAAAACTTGAATGAGTAAGCTTCAGGTGTCTTAATTCATTTGAATTGAAATTGAGGGGGGTGAATTCTAAACCAAGGAAACAGTAGGAATCTGTTACCAGAGATTGATATGGAGGCAATTCAACAGGCATCTGCTGAAAATTTGTTTCACCGCCTCATCGTTGTTTACTGCCATGTATGCCTCGACATACTGCTTCCAATATTTGGACTAGAAAGGATAATTTGTTACTTGTCAGATCGCTACAAAGTTAATTTTACTCAAAAAACCTGATACTCTAATTTTCACTTATAAGATTGTCACATAAGAATCAACTAGCCCCAACAGGTAGATTAAACTTAAGCCTGAACTAAAGTATAGGGGCAAAGAGAAGGGGGTTGTACCCCTCATTAAATTAAATCACACTGCCCCTACTAACGTAGCTTAATTCCAGTATTAGGGTTGCAAATTGTTAGCTTGACACAATTAAGGTTGACCCTAAAACCCTAAAATACAAAAACAAAAATAAAAATATGAACTTACAGAGGTTGGGAAGGTAGCGACAAGCTTCTCATAAATTGGAACAGCCTCCAATATAGGAAGATGCTATAGAAGAATTTAAATAAAAAAATATTCATACATCAGCAATTAATCAGAGGAAATTATGCTGTTAATCAGCATAAGAAGAAAAAGGAATGAAAATTGTACTACGACTATGCCACAAGAATATCCTTTAAAAGAATACATATCAAAAGGTGAAAAACAAAGAAAAATAACAGGTCACCTTACCTGAGCTTCAAGTGCAAGCAGCTCGGCTGCTTGTACATTATAGATAGTGGTGGCGGGATCTTCGCTCCGGTTCTGTTTAAAAGCAACATACAACACGGTTCCATCAACCGATCAATCTTGAAATCTTGAAATCAAAAATTAAATTCCGAACTTTTCCGTTATCAACCAAAATCGAGTGCGCACTCAATTTGATAGGGCTTTAAACTTCAAAATCAAGGTTTAATTAAACCCTAAAAGTTCAAAAAAGAGAAGAATGGAAACAACGGTTACCATAGTTTTGTCGCCCATTTTCTGTCAGAACACCAGCCTTGAATTAGGTAATTTCAAACTTTTCAGGATCTTGTTTTGGTTCTGACTCTGAGAGAGAGAGAGTAGCTTCCGATGCTGGCCCACTTGTCACCTTTTTCATTCGAAAGTCGCTCAGCTAATCAGCTTCTTCGTTAAATCATAACCGTTGAGGGAGAGTTTTGACTTTGTGAAACTCAGAGATAAGAAAGAGGAGTTCTGTTCTGTGTTGTTAACGGGCTTGGGCCTGTTGGGCTAAATTCTATCGCGGGTAATTCTAGCAATCTCTCGCAGACCAAGCGTGACCACTATTGACCCTTGTAAAGTGAAAAAACGTGCCGTGCCGGATCAAGTTAATTTTTCACGTGTCGTGTCATGATCAAAATGTCAAGGGGTGGTTACGGCATGCGAATGGTCACGCTATGCGAGGCACGCCGTGACCAAACGTGACTCGTGACCATTTGATCATAATTTAGGTTAGTTTATTCAAGATTCACGTGACTCGCGTGACCACGTGCGTGCCGTGCCGTGCCGTGCCGTGACTAGACCTTTCACGTGACATGTCGTGTTGTGCCAAAGTTTCAAAAGATGAACACGGCACGTGAATGATCACGGCACAGGACATGCGAGTCACGGCACGTAACTGGCACGCGTTCCGTGCCGTAACCGTGCCGTTCCATGACGGAGCCGGCTCCACCGTGCCATTTTTCCCACTCTTATAACGTAAACATAAGGATAACGTACTATGTTATGTATGTATCATTGTATCTTCCCAAATACAATGAATACATACCGCAACTTCTGTTATGTATTATTAAAAAAAATAGTATTGATTTAAAATAATGAAATAATAACTCAGCACATTTGTGGTAATAATTTTGTGATCATGCGTAAAAATCTATGTTTTTTATACATCAAATTTCGTGTATGGTACAATTAAATGTTTGCACATTAAAGTGCATTTTTGTAATATTCTATTTTTTTCTTATTCCATTTTCTTTTGATTGAAAGGTGTTTAATTTTTTTTTTTTTATGAAGTACATATAATCTACCTTGATGACACGTTAATGTCGAAAAAAACAAAGATTCTGCTTGATATTATCATGCTCTTTAGGGTTCTAATAGTGGGTACCAAAATTTGGATGTATTCTAAAATGATCCCTAAGCAAATTTGCAGCAAGAGGATATTTAGATTTTAGGGTTGTAAATTAGCCAGGTAGCAAAGTTAGTGCCGCACCGCCGCTATTTCCTTTGGATTTATTAGCAAATAATTAATTAATGCGGCTTAAATGAATGTAAACAGCTGCAATTGTTGACTAACCAGCTTCCATTATTTCATATATATCCTCACTGAGTTGGCCAGGGATAAAATTAATGATCATATCTGTACTTGTCCTATCATATATATATATATATATATATATGTTCCAAAAAATAATTAATTATGTTACTAAATTAAGCTTGAAGAACTTAAAAAAGAAAGAGAAATTCCATCAGACCTAACAAATTAACTTATATAAAAAAATTATATATAAGAAAGAACTAGGGCTGTAAATGAGCTGGCTCGGGTCGAGCTGGGCCTTGGCTCAGCTCGTTAATTCTGGCCCGAGCCTGAATCGAGCGAGCCGGACCTAGGGGTCCCGAGCCAAAAGTCTTGGCTCAGCTTGTGACAAGCCAGCCCGAGCTAGCTCGCGAGCTGACGAGCTGGCTCGTTGGACTTTATTGGGTTGTTATTATACAAATTCAAAAATAAAAAATAAGAAAGCTCATTCAAAAAATTTAAGAAATCGTCCAGCAGGCACATCTTCAAGCAACTGAAGCCCATATTATTTCTTCCCAAACCGAAAATACATCAATTTTGCATAATTGTGCCTTTGAAAATGAGACTGGACTTAAAATTATACGGGGCTAAACCTTAAATCCACTGTAGCTTAACGAGCCGAGCTGGCCCGGTCCGAGCTGACCCCTGGCTCAGCTCGTTTATTTTGGCCCGAGCCTGAACCGAGCTGGCTCGTTAACAGCTCGGTCCACTACCGAGCGAGCTAGAGACGAGTCACGAGCGAGCCGCGAGCTTTTTTGACAGCCCTAGAAAGAACCATATACATACGTCAGAGGATCTCCATATTATTCTTGCTTCCACTATATATAGCCTACAGTATACCTACTAGCTAGATAACACGCTACGATTCAAATGCTATTTAAATATGAGGAGAGTTCAAATGCCTTCATTTTTCATGCCTCCACCATGCCTCCATTTTTAAAAACTTCAATAACTTAAAAATTAAAACTTAAAAATCAAATAAAAACCGTTGGATATGATCTAAATCATTTTACCTATGCACGTGTAAAAAATTATGACATTTCAATTTTGTTTTGGTTGTCATCAAGAGCTTGTAAAAAAGTACTAATGTGGATAATTTCTAGACGTTGATTTTTCAACTTATTGATTCACATAAAAACAAAATCAAAATGTGACAATTTTTATGAGCACATAGATAAAATGATGTAGATCATATCCAACGGTTTTATTTTGACTTTTAATTTTTAAATTTTGAGTTATTAAAGTTTGTAAAAATGAAGGCATGGTGGAGGCATGAAAAATGAAGGCATTTGAACCCTCCTCTTTAAATATATATATACCACCACCTCCTTTTGTAATGATATGCTCCAAATCGACCTTACCACAGACATATATATATATATCAACTTATGCAAAGAAGAAGAAAACAAAAGCCATATATAGATAGCCATGCGTGGAGAGATAGCGAGTCGAATGCAGCCAAGGATGACTTGCCGGAAACCGAATAAACTCAACTAGAGTGGTGTTCTTTTTCTTTTTTTCTTTTGCGAAATTGCCAGCAAGTTGTCTTTGGCTACGTATGGCTCTCTCTTCTTCTCACGCTTGGCTTTTTCATGGATACAAAGACATCTACATATACATCTTCCTAATGAACTGATAATCATACCATGCATGGCTACGTTCGGCTCGACCTCTTTCTAGCTATGATGGGTAGTGGATAGTTGGTCCTTCATAGATCGACTTCTATATTCTTGCATAGTGGATAGTTGGTCCTTCAATTTATTACGAATATATTTATTATGATAATGAATTGATATTGCTAAATTCATTTCGGATTTCTGTAACGTTATATCCGATCGATTGTACAAAAAAAATCAGAGAAAATCAAATGTGGCTCAAACAAAACAATCAATCAAACTTGCAAAATTATTATGCAAAACTATCAACCACATTATTGTTAGACCTTGTATACTGCTACTATATAAGGAGATGTAATCAGACAATTTCAATTAATTAAAAATAAGATTTACTCCAAATCAATATCTTGTATTTCTTTTTAATTATATTAATTTATTTTTTTTGATGGTCGGTCAGCAAATTATATTAATTTATTACATTCTTAGGAAGACAAGTGGGAATTGAGATTGAATATTATATATCAGTAAAAGGGGAGGAGGAGAATTTGAATTTGAATTTGATTTTTTAGGAGTAGAGACTGGAATAAAAAAAAAATCATTATATTCTATATTTATATTGGAAAATTATAGAAATGGGCCTATTAATAAAGTCAGTGAGTTTAGATGGAAAAATAACTAATTTTCAAGTTTGAATGGAAAAATATCTAATTGAACAAGTTATGATGGGTATATATCTAAATTTTTCAAAAAATTACAACATCCACTTGTTACTGGAATGAACATAAAAGTTGAGTCGGAAATAAAATTAGTAGAATAAATAAATCTAAAGGGAAAATGGGCTATGGGCCATAATACAATTATGTCTCATGTTTCGTTTCAACTTAATTATCGATAAATGATGCATTAAAGCAAAGCAAGATATGAAAAACTCATGTATCGACTCAATTTTATTTCAACTGTTATAAATAAAAAGTAAACAAACATAAACAAGATGAAGGGAATGTAAAAAATGACTATCTCTTTATTCATATATTTCTCATGTGTACAATACAAGATTACAATGCCTCTATTTATAGGCCACAAGTTGTAAATGAAAAGTCATTACAATAATAAATAAGAGATTAAATTTCAAATACTAGTGGGATATAAATTCCAATGGTAGTGGGGTAGTGGGGAAGTAAATGAGGATTAATATTGGGAGTTACAACATGAATAGACCATCCATTATATTCATAACACTCCCCATTGGATGTCCATTACATAAGAATATGCATCATTAAAATCTTACTAGGAAAAACCCTATGGGATAAAAACCTAGTGAAGAAAAAAGAGTACATTATTCTTTTTATCACGCAGCTACAACCTTATTAGCAAAATTCAATGAAAAACTATGTAGTGCATATTAACTCCCCCTCATGACAACATCAATCAATATCTTTAAGTTGACGAACTCCAATATTACGGACTAGTTTTTTTAATATTGTAGTAGGGAGCGCTTTAGTGAATAAATCTGTTAGATTCTCACTTGAATGGATCTGCTGAACATTAATAGTATTATCCTTTTGGAGATCATGTGTGAAAAAGAATTTTGGTGAAATATGTTTTGTTCTATCTCCTTTAATACATCCTTCCTTTAATTGAGCAATACATGCAGTATTATCTTCATATATGATCGTCGGGATCATTTCTCCATAAGACAAGTCACATGTCTGATGATATGCTGAATCACAGATCTTAACCAAACACATTCTCGGCTTGCTTCATGTATTGCTAAAATTTCTGCATGATTAGAAGAAGTGGCTGTTATAGTTTGTTTCACAGATCGCCACGAAATAGCTGTTCCACCACATGTAAACAAATAGCCCGTTTGAGATCGGCCATTATGTGGATCAGACAAATATCTAGCATCCGCATAACCAATTAAATGATTTGGATTCATTTGAAAAAAACAA
>JAJGRW010000507.1:172352-294109 GCA_025461045.1 Carex parvula | reverse complement strand
TAGCAGTTGTAGTTAGGATAGCAGTGTAATAGTGAAACAGGAAGTTAGTTAGCAAACAGCTTCTGTTATTCCTCTCACAGCTTAAGATTGTATTACAATTGTAATTACACTAATAGAAACTGTTATGCCTTATCCAATATGCCTAATACTAACAGTACAATCAAAAATAGAAAATGTAATTACACTAATAGAAACTGTTATGCCTTATCCAATATGCCTAACACTAACAGTACAATCAAAAATAGAAAATGTAATTACACTAATAGAAACTGCTATGCCTTATCCAATTTGCCTAATACTAACGTTATAATTCTTAGGCAACCGTTATTTCACTTGTATAAAAAGGGTCACAGTCCCTCCTTGTAAAGAATAAGATTGAATACAAGAAGTTTCAAACAAATTTTGGATTTGTGATATTAACTTAAAACACAAGCAGTTCACAAGCAGTTCAATAGTTCATGGTCCCGTTTGCTATCACACAGCAGGAGAGATCATCATGAAATTCTTGCCACTGACGGGCATATACGCAGCGATCTTGCAAAGGTAACAATTGCAAATAATGCATGGAAAAGCACTACTTCATTCTATGTTTTTAGCATTCTTGTCTAAAGTTTCTGATAGGCAATTTTGGCTAGTGAATTTGCCCGGGGGTCCTGTAATTTGTAATTACTGTTGGGCATCTTAGGCCCTTGTAAATAAACTCTTTTTTTAGTATCAATACATTGTTGGTGGTACTTTACAAATGATAGGTGTTTTCATCAAAATACTTTTATGTTTTAATTCGTTATGAGCGCAGCTGCTGCCTCGTTTGGGCCCCCGGCGTACCATTCGTGATGATTGCAGAGGTAGATTAGACGTCGATGCCGCCGCAATGGATGGAGGGTAGGAATCAAATCCTCCTTCACTTCAATCTGCCCACACTGATTTAAGCGCCTGGATAGGCAAGGTAGTTCCATGTCAAAGTATATGTTGTTTTTTACCTTCTGATTTTGGGAATTATCAATTTTGATTTGATTAATTATTATTCCAAGTACCCTTGATCATCTGTTTATTACCTCTTTTTTTCATATACATTTGCAGAACGAGCAACAACGTGCATTTCCTCGTATTCTTGGTCACGAGGCTGCCGGGTAAGAGGACTTGAAAAGTTTTTTTTACAGAAACAATTATATTAGATGCCTCCAGATTTTTTTTTTTTTTTGGTGAATTTTAAAATGCATTCTAATTACTATAATTTCATCGTATTTACCTACATGTCACGACCAAAACCGCACCCTAATTTGTTTTATTTGAGATAAAAGCGGAGATTAAGTCTCTCAACTTTAATTTTCATATCTTTGTCAAAAAAAAAAAAACCTTTAATTTTCATATGAGATCTTTTACCTGAGCCACTATATCAAAGTTTATTTTTTTTATTTTCTTAAAAGTTAAAACATTTAAGTTCTGACTTCACCATTTTATGTTTACGAACGTTTGAAGGGTGGTGGAGAGCGTGGGATTAGGTGTCGAAGGAATCAAAGCCGGGGACCACGTGGTGCCAATATTCAATGGCGAATGCGGCAACTGCACATATTGCAAATCTGACAAAACCAACCTCTGTGCCGAGTACCGTGTTAACCCCTTAAAGAGTACCATGACAGCCGATGGAAAGACTCGGTTCTTTAAAGCAAGGCATGATGGTGAGGACCGTATGCCCGTGTATCACTTCCTCAACACCTCAACATTTGCAGAGTACACTGTGCTCGACTCGGCTTGTGTTGTCAAGATCAACCCAATGGCACCTCTTGATAAAATGTGCTTGTTCAGTTGTGGCATCTCTACTGGTAACAATTTATGTTCCTTTGCAAAAAAAAAAAAAAAAAAAGATAAAAAACAGAGAAGGTAGAAAAAAAAATGTTGCAATGTAAATTAAGAGGTTATTTAAAATGGGCTAGGTCATGGGCCTTCTGGTATTGTTCCACCTCAGAAGAAGGCCCATTCATATAATTAGCTTGGGCCATTCAATCAGAATTGCATTAGAACTTCCTTTATTAAATTTTCTCTTTTTTTTTTTTTTTTTGCTTTCTGAGTACAATATAACATTTCACTTTTTAACCCTGTTAATTGTTAAATTTACAGGCATTGGAGCTGCATGGAATACTGCTGATGTAAAAGAAGGCTCCACTGTAGCGATTTTCGGCCTTGGTTCTCTTGGTCTTGCAGTTAGTTTCATGTTTTCTTTTCTCTTTTTATGGCACCAAAATAGTTACATTTTAATGATAAGTGATATTCATGCACAGGTAGCAGAAGGTGCGCGACTGAGAGGAGCGTCAAAAATTATTGGAGTTGATATTAACCCTGAGAAATTTGCCAAAGGTACGCAGTTTGCTCTTTGTGTTTTTAATTGTACAAAGCTATAATGAATTGTTTCATAAATACTGCATTCTTTTTAAATGCAGGTAAAGAGATGGGCATTATTGATTTTATAAACTCGAAAGAGTGCGAGAAGCCTGCCAGTGAGGTATTGTCACTTGTTATTTCACATATAATTTGTGCCAAGAATCTTTTTAACAAAACTGTAACTGAAACGGCAATTGCGATCCACATTCTGTTTTTTTTTTCTGGTAAATGCACACGAAATTGCAAAATCAAAGCACATGTTCACTGATTGAAGAAAACATATTTGTGTTTTATAATTTGAGTTCTTAGTATCTTAGGTTTCTCTTTTGCAATCATAAATATGATTGTATATATATATATATAGGTGATAAAAGAGATGACAGATGGAGGCGTAGATTACAGCTTTGAATGCACTGGAAATCTTCATGTGCTCAGAGAAGCCTTTGTTTCTACCCATGATGTAAATTGTTCTTGTCTCTTACACATTCAAATTAATCTCAATATCTTGTTTCAAATACTACTTATCAAAGGACAAATTATTATTATGGAGAAAACTCTCAAACTTGCAATTTATGCTGTATCCTCTTAATTGCAGGGGTGGGGAATGACTGTAATTCTAGGAATCCATTCATCCCCTCAAATGCTTCCATTACACCCAATGGAGCTCTTTGATGGTCAAAAGATCACCGGTACCACTTTTGGGGATTTCAAGGGAAAGACTCAGCTGCCTGAAATCATAGACAAGTACATGAAAGGGGTTAGATTTTCTCTTTTTCTTTGTTGCCACTTCTCATTGATCAAGAATATCATTAGCTGCAGTAGACTAAATTAATATGACACAATTGATCTTTGACTACCAGTACAACAAAAATTACAACAACTGACAAAGTCCTTGAGAATACACCGGTATTAGGCATGACTAATATGACTATGTAATATAATTGTTCCTACTTGTCAGTACATGTCTTGACACACAAATTTATGTTCTAATGTAATTGTAGGAGTTGAAGATAAGTCTGGAGGGATTTATAACACATGAGCTGCCATTTGTGGAGATAAACAAAGCTTTTCAGCTGCTCAAAGAAGGCAAAGCTCTTAGGTGCCTGCTTCGGCTCTGAATTAAGCATGCCCAAAGACACTTTCTGGAATAAACAATTTGATTCAATAAAAGTCTGACAATTGATGTAATTTATGCATTGATTGATTGTATGCTTCCAAAATAATTTAATCAGTTATAGAACGCATATATAGTAACATAAATGGAACGAGGCCTCAGATTTGGTTTTTATTTTTTTCATATTATTTCACATGCATAAAAAATTTGCAGCACAGAACATAGTTGTCAATCTCAACAACAAAAAAACAGAAAGAATTAATTAATAACGACCAAATGCAATCCCTTTAGTCTTTAGTTGATTGTTTTGTAATTTGTACAATTTTAGATCGACAGACTGCCGCAAACAGGTTTTCACAACCAAGTCCCCCTTTGACTGTGAGCGGGGCCTATCTGTCAGAAACTCAGAAACATGTTTTGTCAAAGATGAAATGAAAATTAAACAGAATCAGAATTTGACATTACCTTCCCTAGTTTCATTCGTCTCTGCCGTGCATTGTACATGCCTTCTCTGCAATACTATACGTACCGAGAAAAATGTGGAATGACAGAATAAGGCTGTAATTTATATTTGATCCATGTATATTATTTGTCAGATATTTAATAAATTTTGGGTGGCTCCAGCCCGCTTTCTAATTGTTCAATTTGTGCGAGTTACAGTATTTTGGTTGCGATATTATTAGACTAACTAGAGACACGCGGGATGGAGAGGGATATCAGCAGAAGATAGGAAGATTAGCATAACAGAATTTAGTTTACATTTGACAAAATATTTACTCTGTAAGCTATGGCTATAATTAGCAATGTACAAATGTAAAGGGGGAATATTTATATGCATAACTAGTTTGACATACACTTTAGCGACCAAATACTCATCAGTTGTTATGAAACCAACCATGTCATTAGCCTAGATCAAAAGCTCCTCTTTATGAACCCCTTCCAGCTCAGGTGTACAGACATAGCCAAAATTAGTTGCAAGACTTATGTTTTCTATCAGATGTTGATCAAAATGTATATGTATATAACAACTGTGTGAACTGCTCACTATTTACAATTTTCCATATTCATAAAAAATGGAAACTATTCACTACATTGTGAACCAGATCCAAGGAGACAAGAAAACCAAGCCTGGGCCAAAACTAGGTTGGTAGATCACAACATGAGTTATCATACCGCACGAGTAGATAAATTGAGCTTTCAGGTTTCAGCTGCTTTTTAAGGCGGGGCCGAATTTAGAAAACCAATGATAGAAAAAAACCGCATCATTCTTCTATCAATTATTGTGTCAATTGATGTACTTGTGTGCATTCACAAGGCGCATGCTCTCAGTTATTTTGAGACAACAAAACATGTAACACATTAATGGAAGTATAAACGGCATTCACTATAAAAAAAACTCTGTTGGAATAACAAACCAAACACTTCTCTTTTTTAAGGTTAAACTGTACATCTACACAAACATTTGCATCACACAACACAAGTTCTTTCAATATTTTAACAAATAAACAAAATAAAGGAAAATAGAAACAAGCAACTACAGCCCTTCACATCTGGTATACAATGAGGTTTAGTTATTTTTTTTTCATTTTCTTCCCTTGCAAATTAAAAACAAACTGCAAACTCTGATGAAGAGAAACTTCAACATCAGATAGTTACCACTCCAGTCCTTACTCTTCCCGCTATATTTTCCAGAGCACCACCCTTGTTATTAGAAAAATCCTATACCAGGCCTTGCTTTAATGTGCATTGCAAATTTACCACTAACCTCCTGAAAATAGCCAGCCTTACACTTGCACTAACTCTCGCCTTTTCCCTTGGAGAAGAACCTTGTAAACCCGCTCCTGCTATGTGACTTCTCACTGAAGTTCCCAGACAAGCTAGAATTGGAAGAGGACCTTGGTGACCTATGCTTTGGGCGCTTTGAACTATTCAGGGGTGATTTGGGAAAATTCCCATTTTCAGTGTCTGACATGCTCATGTGCATGTTGGACCCGAACCCGTCAACCATAGGTGACTCAGAACCATCTAAATGCACGGGTGTTTTTGGGGTGTGCATGAAATTACTGGCACGTGGGTCCCTCTCGTCATCTGAAAGGTTGTCAGTAGATTGACGGTGCTTTTGTTCTACTGGTGGTCGCATAGACTGCAGCTGTCGGCCCAAAAAGAGGATAGTTTCTTGGCATTCAGCAAGTTTTTCAGCTGCTGCAGTTATTTCTTTCTCCTATTAAAAGAAAAAAAAAATATTAATTTTGTTAAGAACTTTCAATAGAGCAATCATGTAATGTAGTATTAATCTTCCCCTATGGCACTCCAATCCAAAAGCATGAGAGATCAGTTAAATTTATCATGTAGATGAAAATATTTTACAGAGACTATTTAGGACCTAGTTGTATGAAAGACTTGAACCTTTTTCTATTCTATGAGTATCTATTGATCCAACCAGCTCTGTTACTGTGAATTTAAAACATAAAAAAAAGTAAAAGGATACATCTAATGTTTTAACTTTTCCTTTTTACTTCTTTCGGATCTGAATTTCTTTCCACAAGTCTGTTATTCTCTCACGTTGCATTTTTCTCTACCAAAATTATGTACATTCTAGTGAGCTCAGGTTTCTATATAATGGCCAGTCTTAATGATTGTTTGATTCTTCTTAAAAAATTTCGAACAGCCAAGCAAAATATAAGTTACCTGTTTTGCCTTGATGTCCTCTTCAGTATCAACAGCCATTGAATTCTTCTCATTCCTTAAATATGAAATCTCATGTCAAATAGGATTTTTTTTCTTAAATCTAGAAAATTGTACAAGACAAAAAAAGTAGAATGAACCAAGAATTATTTTATGTTATCCATGCTTTACTCATCTTCTGTGTTTTAGGCACTATCTCCATTAATCAGAACCACAGTATAGACAAAAAGCGCGGCACAGATACAAAATATGTCTCAAATTTTCAACACGTACCTTTCCAATAGCTCTTGAAGTTCTTTATACTTCACCAAATCCTCCTCGTGGCATTCTCTCTCCTTCACAAGCTCCTCATTTAATGTTTCGATTTTCTCTTTCAAAGAAGCAATCTCTCCTTCAAGCTCCACTTTGCGGGTCTCAAGTATGTTATAAGACTCGGTCATACACTTCAATTGGGTATCCATTAACCCATTAGCCTTCTCACTGTCTGCCAATTTTGACCTTACCTCACCCAAGCTCTTCTCCATTTCAGCAAATTTGACTTCCGTGCTCTCCAGTTTCTCATTACATCTTGCCAGCTCCTCTTCTAGAGTTTTCTTCTCCAGCTTCAGTTCTTCAATGTCCGGGCTGGATTCCTCTAGTGGGGACACCTTATTCTCCAAAAGAGTCACCTTATCCACACAATCCAACCCATTGTTCTCCCCTTCAATTGTTATTGTGCTGCAGTTCATGTTATTGGTCTCTGATAAAACACCAGACAAAACAATTATTAGGTCATACAAACCCCTCTCAGCATCAAGTGCTTTATCGACTGATACCGAGAACTCCTCAATTCTAGTGCAGAGTGTCTGACAATTTTCAGATGACCTCCCATGAATCTCAGTTGCCTCTTTACCGAGTGAAGTAACGAAGTCACGAATTTGAGAGAGTGCCGTCTTTAGATCTTCCTCTGTACCAGGCCTACTGTTCTCACCTGGTGATCCATGGAACTCTACCTGCACCTCTTTCAAAGCAGTTTTAATGCTCTCAATCACCTTGCCAATATCACCCTCAGGCACCTGAGAGTCCAACAGAGATATAATTCTTGATCGTAGCTTTGAGATTGGTGACTCAGGATCAGTTGAACAAGATGGACTAGGGCTTGGGCTAGGATTATGCTTTTTCTCTCCGTTTTCAACTTTTGAGTTGCTTTCTGAAATATTGTCATCACATTTGTTAGTGGGTTCGCACGCCAGCCTCTCCATCTCCAAGAAATCATCCATGATGTCTAAATGGGTTGATCCCTCTGACTGGGTTGCCATAATAGCATTATTATTGTTATTACTATTTCCAATACTACCTCTGCCATTTTCCTTCTTTTTGAAATTTGAAAGCTCTGACATTAGATTAGTGGCCCACGACTCAGACATGCTAGCATCATCACCATCCTCTGACATAGACGTCAGGCTCGGTGGATTGCTATCACCATCAAAATGCACCTCAATATTTGAACCATTTGATGTGCGTCCATTTACATTTACACCTCTTTGTTGATTAACCGTAAGCAACTGCACTTCCATGCTTCTCAATTTGCTTGCAGTCTTGGCGCAAGTATTTCGAGTAACCTGTAACTCTGTGTTTTTCTTTGAGAGAGCCTCTTTAAGCATCTTGGTTTCTTCTTCCATGGCCAATAATCGAGAGGTCAAAAACTCACTTTCCTTTTGCATTTGGTGGAAATGGTTTTCCATAGCGGGTGTAACGGGTCGACGAATTCTTGGCTCCCCATACTCCCGGCCCATGCTCTCAACCTCCATTTTCATCTGGGCCACAGCAGCAGGGCCTGGTAATTTTTTCCTAACTAATCCCCGCAACCTCTGGCACTCAGCCTCCAATTTTGTAATTTTCTTAACATCCTCCGCATGCTGTCGGTTAGCGACATCAGCAGACCGCACACTCATGTTCTTCTCTTCATTTCTTATCTCTAACTCCTTGGCTACAACATGCAATTCATATTTCAAAGAACTGATCTCCCTCTCGCATGATTGGATATTATTTTTCAATAATTCAATTTCGGCCTCAGCTTGGGATTTCTCTTCTGAGATTTTCATAATTAAACTAGATCTTTCATGCAAAGACCGAGATAATGCAGCATTTTCTGCATCTGCCCTCATAAGCACTTGTTCAAACTCTGAGATTCTGGATTCAAACTCAGATTTGATCTTCTCCCATTGTTTGGTTTTGGCAAATACCACATCATGAAGCTTCTGTTCACTTTCTTCTTTCACATTCCGAATTTGTTTCATGCACTCCTTCAAGGCGCTGTCAAGGTGCGCAGCCCGCTCATCAGATGACAGCTTATTTAATGTCACAGTTTCTAACTGGACTTTTAATGCTGATGCCTCAGCTTCAGCTTTTTCCCAACCTGAGAAGAGATGATTTTAGTTGAAAACATAAAAGAGAAACATAAGAGGATAGCCTTCTATGTGTTAAATTTGCAGCAAAAAGTATAGAAAAACCAGGACACAAATGTATGGATCGCATGATAGGTTCACACTAGTTCAATATTGAATTGTCTAGCTTTCGTTGCAGATTCAGACCAGTTTTAGTCAGATTTTCACATTTCTATCTATTTTATTCATATTTTTTATCGTTTTTCTTTTTATTTCATCAAAAGATGATTATCACAATTAAAATTGTTTAATCTATTCGGCTCTATCAATATGCTCTGGCCAAAACATGGTAAACTTCACCAATAGACACCACTGAATTTCAATAAACAAAAATTCCTCAACAACCCCAAATTAAGCTACAAACAACAACCTAATTGCGAGAACAGAATCCTGGCTGGTAAATGATGGTAGAGTCATTTCAGGCTTGCCCTCACATTAGAAGGGTATTCAATCTTTTTCTAAATTTTGAATAGCCACTTGTTTATAGGATATTAGTAACCTTGTGCTTATAAATAAAGGGTTTTTTTTTTTTTTGCAATTACAATATATATCTCTTATGTACCTGAAACAGCTTCTTCAGCAACTTTGGCATGCTGTTTGACCAAAGCATCTTTGTTGGTTATCTCTGATTGTGCAGCAGTTAGCTTCTCATTTAAAACATTTACTTCATTTTCTAAATCGTTGAGACGAGCATAAGTTTCAGGAGAAACTTGTATATAGTTTACAGTTGGATCTTCCTGGAAAATGTAAAATGAAGAGATTTCAAAAATTTACTTTCTAGATGTGAACCAGTAGGACCCAAGTTTTGACAGGTACAACTAACTAAAAGTCAATCAACACATTAAATTTGGATCTCTATATTTGCCATTACAAACTTGTAATTTGTCAAAGAAAAAACAAACTACCCCTTCGGATATTTAGATGCACTAAAATTACAAGTTAGTAAGATTTGTGAAACTGAACTTATGTGAGCATATTTGTTGCACTGGTAACTACCATTCATGAAGAAATTAATGAATATTACTCCATTTTATTTGGTTTTCTCTTTTCTCTCTAAATATGCAAAAGAAAAGAACAATTCCCATGACAATCTTATAAAGAGAAAATTTGGAAACAAACCGTTTCAGATTGGTTTGCTCCAGAACTAAGTATTGCTTCAGCATTAGATGCCTTCTCAGATGATTTTTTCTTCCATGGCCAGCTCCTTCTATCCATTTGTTAGATTTCCTCTAAAGAAAGAGAAAAAAAAAAAAAAAGGACGCCAAATGTCAAAGATTTTTAATACAGAACATAATATGAAAATATAACTCACACACAAGAAAAACGACAGTGGTTTGTGCCAGCTACACACAAAACTAGTTGCCACTACAATAATAAAGACTGAAAAACAAAATCCAATAGAGAAAGGAGGTTCACTTTGCAATGCAAATGCAGTTGCATGGAACCATAAAAAAATAATGGTATCAGCACATTATTGAAGACAGATAAACTTTTACAACCTAACTATTATTTAAATATCCAGTTGAAGTATAAGCTATTTAGAAACCACCATACACCTATACAAGTTTTTATATGAAATGAGTCCATAATCTGTGCTAGAACTGAACTCCGTTGCCAAAAAAAAAAAAACACACAAGCCCAATCCTAAAATTATGCCTCATTCTCATTTTTCTAAAAGGTCCACAAAAAGCATGATTTCTAAGATAATACAGGATACCTATAATTATAAAGAAATTATTAACAAATTCTCACAAGAAACTCCAAGTTTTCCCAATAGTTCAATGGATAAAGAAAAATCTCTTGTGGAATTTTCATGTTCTACTGTTGTCAACTAAATACAAGATCAGACGACTAGCTTAGTGGGTCAAATAAGCAAAAAGAAAAAAGAACCAAAGAATAATAGAGTTAAGAACATTTGTTTCAGTGGCGTATTGGGTTAAGAACTTAGCCAGCTTCAAAGATTCAGTACCTTTTAACAAGATTTCAGAGAAGTAATTGAGAAAAAAAATTCATGCAGCATTTTAGCATCTTAAAGGAAATCCAAAAACAAAAGTACTAAGAATAATATAGTTCATGCAGAACTAAGTTAACAAATTAGCTATAACTGTACTTTCTGTTAATTATACTTGCTATAGTTATTAACTAACCTTCGGTGAGGATTGGCAATAAAATCCAAAACTGAAATCGTTTTCCAAAATCCAGAACCAAGTAAGAACAAGAGAAAAGAAAGAAAACAATTCAATTCGCCATGGATGAAATCTTAGGCGCACCATAAAAATTCCAATTCAACTACATAAAAGCAAACTTGATGTCCTCGACAAATACACATCAAAACTCACCTGCATTTTCCAATCACAAATTTCAAAATTCCCTCCTAAAGTCTATTATTGAACTGTTAGCCCCCATTACCAGTACGAACTACAGACAATCAGACTGCCTACTGATTGATTTATTCAGAAATAATTTATTTTCACATTAAGCTCCTAGCTAAAATACAAACAGTATTTCCTATCTTTTCAAATACATCCAAATCGTACGGTCCAAAGAAACATTGAAATCATGAATCTAATTAACGATGTACGAAATGCGAAGAATGTATTTAAATACTTGATAAATATATCATGTGTTTATTATTTAACTCGTGAAATATTACGACCAGGAAAGTATATCGAAGTATTTAAAAATAACATAAATCAAATGCAAGTTTTTCCACGAGATATCAAAAATCAAATGCAAGTTCATCTCGCGGAAAATCGGAAGCCTCGCGTGATACTCCTTAAAAAACCACGAATATTGAAAATTCTCAATAAACTTTCCTAACAGAAATAGCAGAATATGAAATCAGAGAAAAATTTCAGAAAAGGTTTAGATTCTTACCACAAAATTTACCAAATGTGGATGGTTAATTGAGTTAATAATTATCAACAGATCTAAGTTGAGAAGATTAATGCTCGGATAGATAGATGCCTTGCTTGAGCTCTACTGCGTGGGGCTCTCTCCTTTAATCGCCTTTTCGCTTTATTTCTCTTTAGTTGCGATCTGAGTTAGGTAAATTACGCAGAGAGAGCAAGAGGAGGGGCAAAGGAGAGAGAATGTGGAGATTATGCGGTGCGGGGAGAGAGAAAGAGGTTAGTTATTGCTCTGCTTCTCTCTCTGAGCAGCGCTCTCTCTCTCTCTTACACTGGCTTTTTCTTTGTAAAAAGAAAAGAAGACAGCGAAGTTGTGAAGACTGAGAGAGGATTCAGATCATCTCCAGTACATAGTAACTTGAGGGAGGATTACTGTATTAATGTCAAAGACGACCCTAATAAATGAAGATTGACACTACTGCTAGCAAGTCAATATTTTCACTGTTTTGTATGGATACACTGATTAAGAAGGATTCCTATAATAATATTTGTTCTCTCAATAAAAAGAGTTATTTACTGAATACTTTGTTTTGATGAAAATTATTTTCGTACGACATATCACATATGTCTCAATAATTTATTATTTTAAGAGTTGATGCTGATTAGAATTGCCATGTCATTTTTTTTCTTAATATTATCACGAGTCCAAAATTAAAGTCAAACATTAATTACAAATCAAAATTTCAGAAGAGAAATAAAATTTCAAGAAGAGCAAAATTGATCAAGACAAATCTCTATAAAAATTCAAAACCCAAAAAAACAGTTATCCCCTCACCTGTATTAAGTTTGTCCCTGATATCCAAGATATATTAATATAGCATTCACCTCAACCGGAGAATATCGAAAAATATCTCCGGTTGAGATAAATGCTATATTAATAACGAAATAATGGTAATAATCACACTCGTAATAAATTAAATTAGATGAAGTTTATAAAATATACCTTATAATGGCATTAATATCGAAAATACAGACTTCCTCGTAATTACCATTATTTTGTTTTTAAAAATTTCATCACAGATTGAGAAATCATTGTGAAAAAATATTTAGTCTTTGAGACCAGTTTAATGTTTTTAGTTACCACTTCAATAGATCAAAATTAAACAACCGTTACTCATATCTTCAAATATAAAAAACTACTACCCACGCTAGCTAGGTCCGTGCACCAATACAGACCCGTGCGTCAACTGGAGAAGCGCATCATATCCGTGCATGGACTGGGAAAGAGCACCAAATGGTGCTCAGACTGGGGAAGAGCATCAAGTGGTGATTAGAACAAAATCTATCAAAACAAAAAATGTTGAAAATGAAAAAATCTCGTGCTCTTCCCCCAGTCAGTGCACCAAGTGTTGCTCTTCTCCAGTCCGCACACAGACGTGGTGCGCTTTCCTAGCTGGCGCACGGGTCTGTATTGGTGCGCGGACCCAGCTAGCGTGGATGGTAAGTTTTGAATTGTAAAGATATGGATGGTGCTTAATTAATTTTGAATTATTGAAGTAGTAACTAAAAAAATTTTGGTTGAGACCAATTACTTTCAAATAGTCAGGTTTAGGTCACACCATCACATTGTAGCTTTGAACGACAAATAGGACATCAAGACCAATTTGTCAGTTGTTTTGAGTAAATTGATCGCACAATCCTCGTCGAAAATATACTTTTAATTACACACAAGAATACAATGTACTAGATGCAAAAATCGACAACCAAGATCTACTACATGGTGATTTCATGATTGATCGTCCGCATAATTAGCATAGTTATCTAAATTTCATATTAAACTACATGCAAATAATACAATTAATCTTAATGGCTATGTTTGGTTGTAGAGTAAGAGGTAAAATAAACTCCTTACTCCATGGTTAAGCAGTTAAATGAGGACTAAACTAGATGACGTAAGATGGAATAAGATGTGAGTTAATCTGAAATAAGTTACTTCATCTCTCCAGTTGGATTAACTTACTCCACACTTACTTCACCTGTAAATCTCACTGTCATAGACATAAATTTATTTTTCAACATTTTACTCCTTCACATGAATTAATTTAATCCATGATTTAACTACCAACGAAGTGTAAAATATGAGGAGTAAGATGGAGTAAACAATTTAATCCACAATAAATTTACTCCATAATCAAACATGACCAATGTTATATATTTTGTAAATTTTTTCTATAAACAATACAATTTTCATATATATTTTATTTTAGAATTGTTAAAAATAACTCATTTTTAATTTATTTTGGACATTTATACATATATGACTAACAACTAGAATTATGTTTGATTATGTTTCCACCTACTCATATGTCTCTTTCTTTTCTTAGAATTTGTGCAGCTAAAAATAATTATATCTTACGACGGATTGTCTTCTTATTGTGTTGTTTCACATCACAGGATGGGGATTAATTGCCCGATTTCCTATTTTCTCTTTGTCCAGACATCAACATTGCATTGGGGTATGAAAATTTTTATTCAGTAATAATCGCACTGGAGAGCAGCTGCTTTTGCAAGGAAAGTGGAAAGAACAACTTAATAATATTTTTTGCATTAGGTACATAGATAGTCCCACTGTTCTGATGCATATTTACAAGTTACAGCATAAACGCGGTTTAAACAAGCGCAACCAATTCAGGACGAACCAATATGTGGGTCCGTAAATTCAGTCAGAGAAAAATACAACAGACCACGTCTAGATAAACGTTATTCTTACTGCCTTCTCCCTCGGTGCTTGAAAGGATCCAAAGATACCCCCTTTTCCCAGGGCCCCGCTCCCCTCTTGTGAAAAATTCTTACACAAGTACTCTATAACGGGTTAAATTTAGTTCAAAACCACCCGCAACATAAATTATTAAAGTTCACTGATGCAGCGGACGCATCTGTACTCTTTTCAAACGTAGCGACACATATCATGTTTTACGCACGATTTGCTTGGAGAATCACCCTCGCATACTGTTGCGACTCCTACATACTGTACTCTTCTTTCTCCGGCAATCATTGATCAAATCGGACGGCCGGATGGCCATTTTAAAACAAAAGAATCGCAATCTGATGCGATGATCAGTTGATACAGTGAAAGTACATGAATTTTTGCTACGCACGCTGCACCTAGGGATGCGGCTTAGTTTTTTTTGACTAAAAGTGAATGTAACGGCTGAGATCAGCCTGTGAAATATGCTATTGATAGGGGCCTACGGCTAATCATACCAAAATCAGAAAACATTACCGTGTCAAAGGTTTTCGCTAGGTGCGCTGTTAGACCACTCCCATTTGCATCATATGTAATATCTTTTAGCTTTAATAGAGTGTGCTGTGCACTCACTAGTCACTAGTGATGTTTTGTTTTGATGTGATGCTTTCACCTTTAGAGCTGTAAATGTACCTTTTTCCTTTCGGATTTGATCTACCCATAGTGTTCATCATTGGATCACAAATGGGCTTGTCTGTATTTAACTATTTATTGTTCCCCTTTTTTTATTTTGTTTGTTGTATTGAGTGCACCGCCTTTCATTGTTAAAATAGTATATAGAGAAATAAAAATTATGGTTCATGTGAGGCGTAAAGAATGCCGTTCAGTGCCTGCATTTATTTATTTGTTTGTTAAATATATATATATATATATATATATATATACACACACACTCTTCTGACGTAGTTTCATAATTTATTAACAAAGACTGATATATAAATTAAATATTTCACAGGGATGTTTGTTTGGTCATATCACCTGACACTTTTATCCTTGGAAACAGTTCAGAATCCAGAGTTTCGTAAATAAAAGCTATTGCTGAGAGAAAAAGTTCATAACATGTTCAAAGTACAGCAATATATATAGCATCCAATAAGCTACAGGAGTACCCCCAACAATAAATTTTCTTGATAGGGGTAAAATTGTACAGTGCTTTATAGCATCACGATTCACGACACAAACTCTCGTTCACAACAAAAATAAAAGAATTTTTTTTTTTTGAGGTGGCAGAGTTAGTAGAAGAAAGTAGTATTTTAATGAAACACATTTGTTAAATTCTAAATTTTTTTAATTGATTTTGTGAAGGTACTACTCTCTCAAGAGTCTAGACCCTGCATTGCAACTACAGGTGCTATCGGATCGGGTAGGGTCCAGATACTATTATATTTGGACCCGTACTCTAAAAGTATTCAGGTCTGAATTCCGATCCATGTACTTATTTTGTTTCAAATCGGGTCGGGTCTGAATTCGGATATCTATCTACCCGTAGATATTTCGGGTCCAGTTTTTCGGTTCCGGGTAGATATATACCATAAGTTGTTTATGGATTACGGGTCCGATTCGGATTCGGGGCAGGTCCGAATCCGAAGTGGGTACAAGTCGCAACTCACAAGCATTTGAGAAATACTTTACTTTTAAATATAATTATAATGTCTTAAACATCTCACATAATATATCATTATAATATAAATTAAAATCTGCTCCAAAATATTGAAGGTGAGATAATTTTAGAAAGTAAAATATTAGAGATGGTGATTTCATTATATGGTTCCAAAAATTCAAGAATAGAATATTAATATCAATTTGTTTCAATCAACGAAGAGAGCAATAAATTTCAATAATCCGTGCAAAAAGGTAAATACATGGTAAATAAAAAAAATCAAGAAAGTAATTAATTAGCTTCGAAAATTTATAGACAAAAGGTGAACATGATATTTGATTTCAATAATATGTGCGAAAAGAGCAGTAAATTTCATTCAAGAAATTAAAGAATACTACAAATGATTGTCTTTTCATAGTTATTAATATGTGTTTATATTAAATGATTAGAAAGAAATGGTATTATCATTTTATCGGGTATTTATACGGATATCGGGTCGGGTTCAGTTATGGGTCGGATAACTAAATTAAACCCATATCCTATCCATTACAGTATCGGTTCCGGTTCGGATCCAGATCGGATATTAAATTATTAATTTTGTAACTGTATCCATAATTTAACCGATTATATTTTTTAAACCATATCATATCCAAATTAATTAAATCCGGATCAGTTCCGGTTCGGTTCCGGATAATCGGATAAAAGTAGCACCTCTAATTGCAACATAAAAGAACTGTTACTTGGTTTTCATGTTATGTGGCTGTCAACTGAGTTTAATTGTCACCTCTTACCTACTTGACATGCTAACTACACTTTATTAAATCAAATTCAAATTAGATGACAAAATGTGTCAATGTCTAAAAGCGAAAATTACATTATAATTCAAGATATTAGGGCATGGGATTGAATTGACCTCGCACATTTTATTCTTTTTCACCGACGAAATGTAGGACGCAAAATAAATATATAAATCAAATGTATTGCTCCTATTTTGTATATAAGGCCTTACATATTCTTTGCGCTTCAAAATCGGGAACATTCAAAGTAAGAAGTGTGCTCCCTACTGTTCATCATCATCAAGATACGTACAAGATCACAATCCTACGGTCACCTGCATGTGTAACGAATTCGCGTTTGCGATACAATCGAATAAAAATAGGCCTGTAGAAGAACACACCTCACAACCGGTGACACCGTCATGAACCCACTGTCTAACAGTCTGTCTTCGTCTGAGTCGTATGTGAGTTGAAATTTATAAATCAATAAAATTTTAAACTTAGTTTTCTTTTTCAGTCCTCGTCGATTTTCCATGGGTTTTCCATTTTAATGATTTTGGAGCATCACTTAATTTTTATCCAATCCTTATTAACTTATTACTGGATGATCATACGCAGTTTATAATTGAAACTCCATTTTTCTTGAAGTGGTGATTCGCAGTTTACTGGGTTTTGCTGAAACCAGTGTTTTAATATTCGGTTCTCATGCAGTATTCAGAAGGCCACCGCATACCGCATATACGGTATACATACGGTATGCAGCCGAATATGCGGATTCCTATTCGGATTTATATATACAGATTTTTTATTAAATATTTAATCTCACAGTACTTAAATACAATAAGGCAACATGTAGAGATGTTATAAAAGACTTCTGAGTGGGACGCTTGAAAAGAACACCTAACTGACGGGTCTGGAACTCATTTAATGGGTTATGGATTCAGGTCCGGAACTCTTTTAATAGGTTTTGAATGTTTTTTAATTTTTTTTAAAGCATGGATTCAATATTCGGTCCGAATAACTATTTTCTATTCGATCGGACACTGAATAAGAATATACGGTAATATATTCACCGAATATAACTGAATTTTAAAACACTGCCCGAAACCTCTCCCTTAGAAACGACCAGGAAATTGCCAACTGCTAAACTATTGCTTAATATACATTTGAATATTATCTCAATGTCCACTTGACTATTGCATCAATTCACACTTAATTATTAGTTAAGTTCTTAATTTTAAAATGTTGACACAAGATAGTCGTTAGAGATAATTAAAACGAAAAATTATGAACTACATATAATATTTTACTAATTTTTTCGGGGAAAGGGACATCTGCGGTGCCTTTGGATCAGTGAATAGAAGAGGCCAGCTAAGTATATCCGCTTATAGAAAAAGAAAACTGTTGACACCTCTCACAATTTCCAAATATTCACAAAAGACCCGACCGTCAAGCCACTCTGTTTCTTTCATAAACGGACCTACTAGAGTCTTGAGCTTATTGTCTAAATCTCACTTCTTCTCCATTTCTAACTTTTAATCCATTCACATAGATTATGGGTCTTGTAAGCGCATTTAATGGCATAGAACATCATGATTATGTAAAATAAACAAGAGTAAGTCTATGGTACTATGCATAGTACGGATTGGTCCGTACTACGGATCAATATTTTCGTTTTCAAAATTCTAACGGTCGATCCGAACCGTTCAACATGATTTTCATATGAGAATATACTTGTGGGCTAAATTTTTTATTTTTTAGAATTTTTTTACTATTTTTTAGATAGGTAGAAAATCACTGTTTTTGGATGGTCCAGAATTTTCAGATCAAGTGATTTTCTATCTATCTTAAAATATAGTAAAAAAATTCAAAAAAATATAAAATTTAATTTACAAGTACATATTCATGTGGAGATCACGTTGAACGGTTTGGATCTACCATTAGAATTTTCAAAATAAAAATATGACTCCGTAGTACGATCTAATCCGTGCTATGCATAGTACCATGGACTCACTCAATAAACAATCTATATTCTATAGTATGCATAATATCATTTTATGTTAAACAATTTTCAGCATGCATGATGTAATTACTATTTAGTTAAAGTTCCAATTAATATGAAACTCTCATCAAACAAAAATAAAATAAAATTTTCATGAAGATAGAATTTTAATGTAATAAACTCAATATCCCACGCATTGGGATGTAAATATATACACCGAGTATCCGGTCGCGTACCGTGCTGCCATTAAGTCAGATATTTACGTGTTGTGCCATGATCAAATAGGGATGGGTGGTCACAACACGTTAGTTGCACCGTGACCATGCATGTCGTGTTCAAACGTAACTAATCACGTTTGACTATTTTTTTAATTTAATTTAGTTTATTCAAAATTTACCATTAAATCAATATCGAACGGTCCTGATCACGAGTGACTCGCGTGACCATGGATTGTGCCCGTGCCAATTTTCTGAAAGATTATCACATCGGAGGTGGAGCCAAGGAGAAAAAATGGGGTCAATTCAATTGACCTCCATTTCTTTGTATTTATGTATGATTTTCTTTATAATTTAAGGTAAAATATCATGATAATGTAAAATTGACTCTCATTCTCTTCAAATTTTTTTTTTATAATTGATTCATATATATATTTAATTCTCATAATTTGAAATTGAAGCATATTAAGCAGATGGTCACAAGTGCAGGATGCTCACCTCCATTAGCAAATAATGGAGAGGACGGGCATTCGATAAAGTTAGTTGGTATTTCCTGATCTCTCTCCATCTGAAATTCCTATTTATATTCTCCCTTGTCATGTAGCTATGTTGTCGCCTCTTAAGACCCCTGATGGCTGTGGCCCAACCAGAGATTCAAATTTTATCCGTTGGATCTAGATCGGACGGTAAATAAGTGGATCGATGCATCACGCGGATCCGCTGGTCGTTGGCCCATCTACCTCGATTCCTGACACTTGCCTACACACTTGATACTAATGCGTCAACTTTGGAATGAGAACTTAGATGGACTTGGTCTATCTATGATCAGTAGGCCGCACATCCAATACTTTAAGCATAATTTAGCGTATTTTAACGTAATTTAACATAATTTAGCGGAATGTAGCGTATTTTAGTATCCTATGGTAATTATACAACAAATGGTGGGTCTGAATTTTTAATTCAACAGACCAAAAAATAGCCGGTTTGGACATTTTTAAAAATACCCAGAAAGTTTGAGTATATATGATATTTTTTATTTTATGTTGGATATTAATAAAAATGTGGGGGTAACTTGTGTTAGATTAGGGGGGGGGGGGGGGGGGGGGGGGGTATTTTCGTGATTGGAAAGGAGATTTGAAAGTGTCTTCTAGAAGGTAGTATTTCGGATAAAATTCATCTGTCACCGTCATCACTTTTTATAATTAAAATTCGTATTTTAATATCTTTCTATATTATTTGATTTTTAATTAATAATGTATTAAGAGACATATGAAATATAAAAATAGAGATATTGAGAGACATACAGGAGTGGAAAGGTTTAACCCGATATGATTGTAATCAATAAAATTAATGTCTTCTCTGATTTGAGATGTAACAGATGCAAACCAAAAATTATTGTAAATATTAAAAAAAAGACACAAATACCTAACCCTATATATTACATATATAATTATCAATCAAATTTCTTTGTCACAAACCTAGAACAACCATTAAATTTCTCATTAACATTTTTAAATTTTATTTAACCAAATAAAAAATAAGACAAAAAAAAATTTTAATTTATTTTTTCTCATTAATTATCCAAATACAAAGATGTTAAATATATTATTCTTTTTTCTATTCCATTTTCTTTTATTATTCACCTCCTCTACCTTTCTCTACTCTCCGTCCAAACAAGGTATACATATTATTGGATAACTACTTTTACAAAGTAAATTTTCATTAGAATTTGTAAATTCACTACACAACAATCAGTAATTTTTTTTTGAAATTTTAGGTTAGGATGACAATCAGAATAAAAATAAACAAATAAATAAATAAGCAATAAACAATTTATTATGGTGGACTGCTACAACCCACGGACCAAAAAAAATAGTGAGTGCCAAGCCTAGTGCGCACGGCGTGAGCAAAGAAAACCCCCACACGGTGGACAATGTTGGGAACCCCAAGCAATGGAGGTAGGTGGTGCAGCCAGCCTATCATCAGACCTTGGACGATACTTGCCACTGTCGGGGGAGGAATGTGTGGACCCGAAACAGCGTCCCCATCTCTTTTCTCCCATAGTTGCACCCAAATCTCCTCCTTTAATTTCTAATCTCAAATAATCCCAATAGTAGGTGTGCCAAAATTCGCACGCTTGCTTTAATTGCCATTGCAAGATGATAATTTGATTTTAGTTTACCAAAGTTTACTTATTTTTCAGTTTCATCCCTAAAAGAATTTATATATATATATATATATATATATTGAGGAGGGATCCACTTACAACAAATTTGAGTTACAACAAAGTTACAACATTCATTTTTTTCATTTTCAAAGTCCAAATCGTCGATCCAACCGTTCAACATGATCATCTATATAAAATGTACTTGCAGATCAAATTTTATATTTTTTTGAATTTTTTTACTATTTATTAAGTATTTTACAAAAAATAGCCATACTTAGACCATTGAATTTTGTACCCATCTTAATAAATAGTAAAAAAATTCAAAAAAATATAAAATTTAATCTGCAAGTACATTTTATATAGATGATCATGTTGAACGGTTGGATCGACGATTTGGACTTTGAAAATGAAAAAAATGAATGTTGTAACTTTGTTGTAACTCAAATTTGTTGTAAGTGGATCCCTCCTCATATATATTAGTGTACAGAATGCGCCATGAGGATGTTTACCTATGTAAAATTCTAAATAGTCATCATCCTAAAATTTTAACTAATATAATTTCTATCTAAAGTTCAAACTATTTATCTGAATCTTTTAACATAATCTCCATATGAAAATGTATTTATATATCAAATTTTTTATACTTTAAATTATTTTTTTATTATATTTGTAGGTAATTAGAAAATCACTTGATATAAAGATTTTAAACTATTCAGAAATTGTGTTTTTGTACCTACCTAAAAAATTAGTAATAAAATTAAAAAAATGTAAAATTTAGTTCGCAATTAAATTTCATATGAAAATTATGTGAACGGTTGTTCTATTTATCACTTTATTTTTATTATTTTATTCTAGTTATTAAGATATGCCATGTTAATTATGCTATTAAAAATTGATTTTTTAACTTAAGTTCCTTTAAGAGTGCATTTTCCGGAATAACCACTCTAGTTCGCTATATTCTCAACCAAAATCTCATTTTTATAAACTTAATCGAATTTATCTCAAACAAAAGGCACTTTTAAAAAAATCCAGTGAAAATGATAACATAGTTCCTTTTAGAAACAGCCATAATTGTTTCACTACCTTTTTTTGTTTTTTGACTTTCATAATTTCATGCCGGAAATACCGAAGGGACCAAAATTAGGGGTTGAAACGGACACGGATATCCGCTCCGAATCCGCATATAATCCGTACCCGGATTTAAACGGATACAGATATCGCGGATACGGATACGGATAATTATCAATTACCCATAGAAGATGCGGATACGGATACGGATATGGTTTTAAATTTTGATATCCGTTTACTATCCGTATCCGTATCCGTATCATGTGAGGTTTTAAATTATTTTGCCTTCAAGGAGATTTGAACCCATGTCATGTGAAGTAAGCAACCAAGGTACAAACCACTACATCACACTATCAATAAAATAAATATCTTATATTCTCTCATCTTTCTAACGTTAATATCTCCATCAACTTACAATTATTCATTTATTTTTATATTGAAATTTTATTAATTATTAATTATATCTTAAAGTTCATATAACTCAATATCCGACAATTATCCGTTCTATATTCGTATTCGAATCCGTATCCGTAAATTATCCGCTCCGTATCCGTATTCGTTTAAGGCGGATATGGTTTTAAATTTTGATATCCGTTTACTATCCGTATCCGTAACCGTATCCGTTCATTGAAAGGCGGATACGGATTTGGTATTAGCATTATCCGCTCCGAATCCGCTCCGTTTACACCCCTTTGGTTGGTAAAGTGATATATCATTATAAAATGACACATGTTGAAATATTTACATTTTAAACCATCAAAATTTTAAATATGGTAGATAAATAACAATTAAGTTTCAGAAAAATTATTGAAATTAATTGCTTACTTCAGAATAATTTAATTACTTTTCTTATTTGTATAAAAAATAATATTTCCAAATATTTAGATTATTGTTGTATACAGTTGAATATATTTTCAGATGCTATAGTTATTCAATATTTCTTTAGACTAATAAAATATAAATTTATTAAACATTACGTATTTTCTTATATTTCCTAAAATATATCACTTAGACATTCGCATATTATTTTCACTTATTAATTTTATATTTGTAGTTTACATATAATGTAACATTATTGTCTTAAATTATACTATAATTAATTAATTAGTTGAAACTTTTCTAATTGATATTAAATGTTTGATTTCGATCATACAGCTCAAGGCAGAGCCAGATTTTCATACTACGGGAGTCAAATATCTAAAAATTTTCTACTACAAATGGAGTTAATTTCACACTGTCTATTCAAAATAGGGTCTAAATACAAAAAAAAAATGAAAATAAATAGAGTTCAACCCTAATACAGCTAAAAAGCTAATGATATTCCAACAGTAGTCAGAAGAAATGCAGTTCGTAGTGAAAAAAAAATTACAAAATACTGCACACTGGAGTGAAGTCGGAAATTTTTTATCGGTAGTAATTAATAGAAAAGAAGAGAGACAAACAGTAAGAGTACAGTAATATTTATATTGGTAGTAAGATTGGTAGCAATTCTACCGATCTTAACTTTTTTTTTTAATCTGATGTATAGATGGAGAGAATTCTTATATTTGTTTCTAGTAAAATATGAAAAGTTTTTCAAAAAAAGATAGAATGTTTTATATATCTAAATTTTAAGGTACTTTATCTATTTTTGTAAAAAAAATATTTTACTAGAAAAAATTAAAAGAAAAAAAACTGGTTTAGATCGGTAAAATTCCTACCGATTCAAACTTTTTTATTTTTAAAATCGGTAAAAAATATTACTTGTACTCTTACTTTTTGTTTCTCTTCTTATCTATTAATTACTGCCGATAAAAAATTTCCAGTGAAGTCTACTGTCTAAGTTTTACCATCAATTATGAAAATAATTGTTTATCTGAAGTTCTGAACCAATTATTTGTCACATACCCCCTTTTATTTATTTTACTTAAATTTTGACTTTTTGTACAGTTTCGCATTAAATAATCGAAGAATTTTTGACCCAACTTGCGTGTCAGAACTGTTCTCGTTGTCACCGCAGCATTGGCTGGTACTGTACAGAGGTACAATAGCTAATACATACATGCAAAGCGGTGTTGGCATGTTATAATAATACTCTCCATTATTTCTTAACTGGAGAGATTGTTAATACAGGTAAAACTTCTTTTCTAGAGAAGACCAAACTTGAGAGGAGAAGAATTAAATGGTTGTGGTTTTAGCGTGAGATAAAAAACAGTCTGTCCTCTGTACTGTACCTCTCTGTGCTTACTGCTTAAGCAGTCTGGCCAAGTAACTGTAAGTCTGTAACGGCTCCATTTTTCATGAGGTATTTTAAAATTGAGGACGGTTCAAAATTACTATAATTTTTGTGTTTTAATATGCTCTACATTTTTTATTCTATTTTTAAAGTCCAAACAGTCAATCTGAACCGTTCAACATGATCTTCATAATAAAATATGCTTGGAGATCAAATTTTATATTTTTTAGAATTTCTTTACTATTTTTTTAATACGTACAAAATCACTTTTTTGGATGGTCCATAATCTTCTTAAAATAGTAATTTTGTACCTATCTAAAAAATAGTAGAAAAATTCTAAAAATATAAAATTTGGTCTCCAAGCATATTTTATTATGAAGATCATGTTGAGTTGTTTGGATCAATTGTTCGGATTTTGAAAATGGAGATAAAAGATGTGGAGTATATTGGAGCACAAAATCATGGTGCATTTGAACCCTTCTCCTTGAAGAAATGGGATCTCAAGGAATATTTTTAAAATTTGTGTCAATTTGTAACGGATGTTGGCAGTTCAATTCAAAATTTGAGTGATTTCAGATGATACGAACTCATTTTTTTAGGTGATGAGATTTAAAAATAATGAATCACTACGCTATTTTTATAATATGTATTGTTTTGAATTAATTATAAATTATTTTCAATTTTTTTTTGAAAAAAAAAAAGTTTATTAAGACATTAAATGTCGTGCAATTCATCATTATTAAAAAAATTGAAACCATTTGATAAATGATAAAATTTCCAATATTATCGTTCTTATACACACAATATTAACCCATAACTGGTACAAAATTTTATACTACAATTCTGACTTCAATTTATTAATTTATAAGGTCCTATGAGCAATTTTAACTTTATCAAAGGAGTTTACTTAAAATAATAATAATAATATACATATATTAATTCAATTTTAGAAAGGCTCAAGAATCAATTGAAACCTACACTAAGAAGATGCTCGCATTGTCTATATATTTTAGCATAAAATGTTACGATACTGTAAAATTAATTATATAGTTTGAATGTCTAGCTCTGCTTCTTATGAGCATCACGGTAAAGCTCTGATAACACTAGTTCTACTTATCCTTCTTGAACAATAATCTATTTATATAATTTTGGTGGTAACAAAGATAAACAAGAAAAGAAAATCACAGATTTATACATATTATTATGCTTTATAAAAAATAATTACTTTATACAAAAAATATTTACTACGTGCTGGTAAAGTTAGAAAAAATAAATAAATATTTGAAGGGTCAGGTTGGGTCGTTGAACCGACCATGATCAAGTCAAATTAATATATCCCACCGGTTAGTTCGGTTGGTTCAAGATTAATCATGATATCATGAAAGGTTAATTTATTTAATTACAGTTCTCTAGTATTTTTTTAATTAAAATGTGATAGACGTGTATGATACTAAATTAGTAAATTTTGAACAATATTAAATAGATGTATTAGCAGTATAATATATGATAGAACTACTCTCATATAAATCCCTAAATATATCATAAATATCAACATGATTAATCTGACCCTTCAATATAATGACATAAGTTGACGTGTCCAATTTGGATCGGGTCATTTGTTGTAACAGGTTGATTTACCATAATGACAGAACCGGATTGGTTCCATGCAACACATCAATTATATATTTTTTTCGTTTTGTCTCTAATTATTTTACGCTTCGTGAAGTTAAACTAACTGTGTCAATATCTTTGCCCGCTGATTGTGAGCATATAAATTAAAATCGCACGGAATGCCACAAATAGAGTGTTACAGAAGATCTAAAATACTAAGAATTATTTTTTCCTGAGCTTTATCTTATCTTGCTTGGGCTCAAAATTATACAGCGTTAGATAATTACTGTCAGATACGGATAATTCCTCTTCCAAATATATATGTATATTATTTGACACATACGAATAAGAGTGAGGCTACGGTCCTATGCATAGCACGGATTGGTCCGTGCTACGGCTCAATATTTGAATTTTTAAAATTTTAACGGTCAATCCAAACCGTTCAATATGATTATAAAATGAATATGTACTTGCAAACCAAATTTTACATTTTTTTTGATTTTTTTTTACTATTTTTTTAGATAGGTAGAAAATCAGTTTTTGGATGGTCTCGAATTTTCAGATCAAGTGATTTTCTAACTATCTAAAAAAATAGTAAAAAAATTCGAAAAAATGTAAAATTTGGTTTGCAAGTACATATTCATTTTATAATCATGTTGAACGGTTCGGATCGACCGTTAGAATTTTAAAAACTCAAATATTGAACCGTAGCACGGACCAAACCGTGCTATGCATAGTACCGTAGCCTCACTCTACGAATAATATTATGGTTTAGATTCTGGATTATATCATAAGATTCATAACATATTTCACAATGAGGAGGGTTCAAATGAGGTCAATTTGGGTCCGATGTCCATCGGACTCAAAGTGAGTTCGATGGCCGTACGATCTGCTTTAAGATTCGCGCCCGCAACTTCCACGTATGCTTTAAAATTTGTGCGCACAAATCTTAAAGTGGATTGGACGGTCCCGAAACCCATCGGATCCAAATTTGAGTCCAATGGGCATCGGACCCAAGCAGCTCTCGGTTCAAATGCCTTCATTTTTTCGTGCCTCCACTATGCCTCCATTTTTAAAACGTTAATAACTCAAAATTTAAATCATAAACTTCATAATAAAACCGTTAAATGTGATCTATGTTATTTTCTCTAGGTGCTCATAAAAAATTATCACGTTTCGGTTTTGTTTTTATGTGAATCAATAAGTTGAAAAATTAACGTCTAGAAATTATCCACAGTAATACGTTTTTACAAGCTCTTAATGACAACCAAAACAAAGTTGAAATATCATAACTATTTACATGTGCATAGATAAAATAATGTAGATCATATCAAACGGTTTTATTTATATTTTTAATTTTTAAATTTTGAGTTATTTTTTAAAAATGGAGGCATTTGAACCCTCCTCTTTCACAATAGATACACATATTAGAAATAGTAGAATTTGCCAATTTTTTGTGGTATATTGGGAACTAATGCTGGTGTACAATTATAGTTGTTAGGTGTGACATTTTACTTTAATAGCGTGTTATGGTATCATATTCATGTCATATTATTTCAATAATATTGCATTATTATATTATATTATTTTTAAATTGCAACACTACTATCAAATCTAAATGAAAGAACAACTACTTCAAAATTATAAAAATCTGATGGGAACTAGAGAAGAGACCTCTGACCAAACTATGACAAGTGGCTATAATGATAAGATGTAATTATGCCCAAATAATACACCCGTTAATTGTTTAATAATTTATGATTTCAAAGTTTGGAATGGCTCAATCAAAATCCAGTAGAACGAACTACGAAATTTTTAAATCTTACATAAAAAAAGGTGTGTTGTTTGACAAAAATATGATAAGCTATAGATAAGCACCAAACATTCAATAATTATAGATAACTTCAACCGATAATTATTTAATTCTTAAATTACAGCGTCTCTTTGAACTAGACATTTGACACTGCCTGCCGCGGGCTGCCCGAACCCGGTCCGCCCGTGCCCGGTGCCCGGGGTATCCGTACTCGTGCCCGGGTATAGACGGGTAAACGGGTACGCGGGTACGGGCTTGAAATGGGCAGGGTGGCCTGTTTTGGTGCCAAACCCGGGTGTACCCGTACCCGGCAGACCCGTGCCCGCTGCCCGTCTGCCCGCACCCGCCACGGGTGTACCCGCACCCGCGTACCGTGCCCGTACCCGTTCTTTTAAACTTAATCTGGACCGTTCTTTTTAACTTGGCACGAATCGCAAAGCCCAATAATACTGCCCCCTCAGTCAGCTGGCCGAATCTCAAAGGGCACGAATCACTTGGAGTCTTGGACCGAGGATTTACGGTAAAAGATTCCCTTCACTTTACGTACCGAGTATAGCCGAATTCGTATCCTCCCAGGTACCTGAAAAGGGAATCTTTTACAATTACTTGATCTGCACCGTTCTTTTTAACTTGGCACGAATCTCAAAGCCCAATAATAATGCCCCCTCAGTCAGCCCGAATCCCAAACCAGCTGAGAGTTAATCTCAACCGTAAATAGCTAACTGTAAAAGGGAATCTTTTCAGGTACCTGGGAGGATATGGACCCGAGTAGCCTCTGCCCTCTGGCTACTGGCTACTGCATCGGCGAGTACGAGTAGCCTGGCATCCCGCCGAATCAATTCAATGCACCGTTCTTTTTATGTTGAATTGGATCCTCTCCAATATGTGTAAAAGATTCCCTTCACTTTACGGTTTGGGATTAACTCTCACCGCTTTGAGATCGGCCTAACGCAGGGAGCAGTATTATTTGGCTTTGAGATTCGTTCCAAGTTAAAAATAACGCTCCAGATTAAGTAGTACCGAGGAGGATGTGAATTCAATTTAGCATCAGCTCTTGTCCTATCCTCTGCATTAACGTGTTGAATGTAAAAGATTCCCTTCACTTTACGAGGCAGCAAGCCACAAGGTCCAGGATCCTCTCCAATATGTGTAAAAGATTCCCTTCACTTTACGGTTTGGGATTAACTCTCACTGCTTTGAGATTCGGCCTAACGCAGGGGCAGTATTATTTGGCTTTGAGATTCGTTCCAAGTTAAAAATAACGGTCCAGATTAAGTAGTACCCGTGCCCGCCGTACCCTTGCCCGTTGTACCCGTCTACCCGCAACGGGCACGGGTTTGAGACGGGCAGGGCGGAGTTTTAAAAAAAAAAACCCGCCTACCCGTGCCCGTTGTACCCGCCAACCCGTTGTACCCGTACCCGTTCTGCCCGCTGCCCGGGACGGGTACGGGTCTGCCCTGCCCGAGGTACCCGTTAGCAGAAGTCTACTTTGAACACAATTAAATGCCACCTCCAAGACATTTTTTTTCTGTATCTCTTGCCATGTGGCGATTTATGCAACGAATTGTACATTACGTAGAGTCATAAAATATGCATATTCCTTGTATGAAGAAAATATACAAACAAGAAGGTAATTTATAGGACTACAAGGGTATTTTTGTATATTATTGGACTCAATGTAGCAACGAAGTGAGAGAAACTTTTTATTTGGACCATTCTGTCCACATTTCAGAAAGAAAATTAATAAAACAACATACTAGTAGACTTTTTGCTTTAATAGAGCATGGAAATATTTTTCTTCAAATAAATTCAAAGATATATATGATGAAATCCGAAATGTTGTATTATCTTTTATTGTTAAAAAAACAAACATTTTTTTTGCTAAAAATGATAACCTGTTCATTTTATATTAAATATTGAGTTTCCGCATTTGAAATTTTGTTTGCTTACTTTTGCACAATTTAAAATTTATATTTAGACACTGTTTTGTTGTCTTTTCTTTCTGACCATGAAGCAAATAAGTTGATTTTAAAAATGATATTTACTAATGCATGCCTTTTTATATATTCTTATATCAATGATCAATTTAATAATAGGTCAACCAACATACTACATACTGATTTTGAGCTGTTACAATCTATAATGTAGTAGCATAAAAATAACAATTATTATTCTTAAAATTTTTATTTTCACAATAAAAATTCGAATAGAGTTTCCGATGAGTAGATCTTCCTGAGTTTCGTAATTGAAACTGAATAATTCAAGTTTTTCGGGCTCTTGTTTGAATAGAATTGCTGGCTTATCAATATTCATCTATTAAACAAAAAAATATGCAAATAAATAAAGCAAACAATCAGATGGCCTCTTAAAATTATTGTAGAATTTTTTTTCTTATTGTGCTATACTTTCAAGCATCAAAACTTAATCAAATTTGCTTAAGAAATAAAAGTTCCGTCCACGTTGATGAGAGAAACTAACTTTTGTTACTTTTGAAAATAAAATTAATTAAATATTTATAAATTATCTTTGATTTATGAATTGAATAACAAGTGATTGTCGTGGAAGAAGACAACAATTATTAGTTTTCTCTCTGGATTTTTTTTTCGAAGCAGAACTTTTTTGTTCAGCCAAAAAAGCTAACTAGGATTGGTCAATTAAAGAAAGAATTATTAATTGAATATACTCAATTAATGAGGTGTCTATTTAAGGAGTAAATGGTAGTTGACATTTTCCATATTTGGAATATATATTATATGTATAAGTTTTTTATAAACTTCTATGTTAAATGAGGAGGGAACCACTTACAATAATTGTAAGTTACAACATCTTATAACAATTCGGTTTTGTGATTTAAAAGTCCAAACAGTCAATTCAAACCGTTTAACATGATATCTATATTAAAATGTGTTTGGAGATCAAATTTTTCATTTTTTTACTATTTATTAAGTATTTTACAAAATTGTTGTTTTTCAGTGATCCAGAATTGTCTAAAGCAACAGTTTTGTAAAATACTTAATAAATAATAAAAAATTAAAAAAATGTAAAATTTAATCTCCAAGCACATTTTAATACAGAGATCATGTTGAACGGTTTGGATCGATTGTTTGGACTTTTAAAATTGTAAAACTGAATTGTTGTAAGATGTTGTAACTTACAAATCTTATAAGTGGATCTCTCCTCATGTTAAATAGCATCTAATATAGATGATGGTAGATCTCAAGTTTTCATAAAGAAACTTGTTTGAAATCTACTACTCTGATTTCAGATGAGATTTATTTATTTTTTATAAAAAAAGTAGGTAATAATTAAAAAATATATATTTATTTGAATATCAATAATAAAAAATAATAATATGACATAATCATTCAATTAAATGAATATAAATTATTCAATAAGAACTTGATATACTGTACTAATATCGTAATAAAATAACAACATATTTTTTATACACATTCATATCATTCTTTTAGATTGCTAACAATAATTAAAGTTTGATTTTTTCACCATTAAATTTGCATTATTTCGTCGACAGTGCTCTCTTAGACTCAAAAACATAGCACACAGTAAAATTTAAAAAACCAAAGCGTTGCATGCATCTCTTGTATAAAATAAGTAAATAAATGTTAGGTAAAGAGAGGAAAAAAAAAATTAATTATAATTTATAAAAAAGATTTTCAACGCGGGTTTGACATAATATTTGTTTTCTTATGCCACCGACAATGAACACATTAAACAACACGAACTGACACAATTGAAAGAAATCTGAACAATTTTAGTACATATTACTGCACACACAACAGTAGATTAGTAACTGAAGGCAGCCAAATGTATAATTCTTATTTTAATTTTGAAAGCGAGGAGCAGTCAAATTTGAATCGCCTATTTTAAATAAATAATAAATAAATAGATCAAGTTTTCTTTTATTATTAAAACTGAACAATTTTAGTAATCATTAAACTGCTTGAATAAAAATCAAAAATTCGAAATTCAGTACAGATCTCATTTAGTAATCATCAAGTTTTCTTTTATTATATATTATTTTTAAAATTTTGGTTGGCAAAGTTGCCCATATTAATAAATTTAAATTCAATTGCATTTGCACTTACAAGGAAGCAATAAATAGTTGCGTGTGTGTCACTCCTCATGCCCCATCATCATGGCACCAATTAGGCAATTAATTCCCAATTTGTTCTCCAATTGGCCATTTTTGAAGGGACCAAGATGCCAGATTTAATTAGCATGGATAAGGTGTTGTTAGTTGTTATATAATATATATATATTCTCTTTTTGGGTCCAGTGTGCTTGTTTTAAGATAGATATGTGAGCTGGAATGCTGTCTATCTCTTTATATGGTCCCTTTAATGCATACTGAATTTTTTTTCTGGCTTGCTGTTTCTAGAAACAAAAAAAATTAAGGTACCATTTAGAAAAAAATCAGTCCTTTGGACTTCTCCCTGTTTGTGAAATAAGAAATATTTCAATGTTATGTGTTCTTAAATGCATATTGATTTTTTTTGTCTTGCTGTTTCTAGAAAAAAAATGAAGTCATTTGGACTTCTTTGTGAAAAAAATGAAAGAGGAAATATTTCAACGTGGTGTTTCTTAAATGCATGTTGATTTTTTTTTTGTCTTACTGTTTCTAGAAAAAAAATGAAGGTATCATTTATAAAAAACATGAAGTCATTTGGACTTCTCCCTCTTTGTGAAAAAAAATGAAAGAGGAAATATTTCAAAGTTATGCTTTCTTAAATGCATATTGATTTTTTTTGTCTTGCTGTTTCTAGGAAAAAAATGAAGGTACCATTTTATAAAAAATCAGTCCTTTGGACTACCTCTTTGTAAAAAAAAAAAAAATGAAAGAGAAAATATTTCAATGTTATGCTTTCTTAAATGCATATTTATATTTTTTTGTCTTACTGTTTCTAGAAAAAAAAAGAGGGTACCATTTAGAAAAAAATCAGTCCTTTGGACTTCTACTTCATTGTGAACAAAAATGAAAGAGGAAATATTTCAATGCTATGCTTTTCATGGTTTAGTGAATTGTAAGTACACATTGAACATGAACTCCTGTGATGTACTTCAACACTAATTAGTGTAGTCCCTAACCGCACTCAGAGAGAGAGGTAAAAAGGGAGTCTTAAAGACTCTTAGATGTTTTTCGGTTAAGTCCTCTAAACTAACAAGTCAAACAGACGTGTACAAATAAAGTAAATAAAGTAAATAAACTAGAGTTCAGATAAAATTGACACGCAAGATGATAACGGAGTTCGGCTTAAAATACCTACGTCTTCGGGGCAGAGCAACCTCGTCGGCGCTCCTTCGCTATTACCCAAGAAGAAATGATACAATTCATGACACATGAGCCCAAACTATGGTGGAAAGTCACAGCCTAACTTGTGTACAGGTTAAGCTTAGAAGCTCGAGCTGAAGAGTCCCTTGGGATCGTCATACATCTATGGATATATGTGAGCGGAAACGCTCGAGCTAGTGTACCCCTTCACGCCCTACAAGCATGCCACACTAGTTAGGTTGTAAAGACTCTAGAACTAAATCCTAGACAGTAAACTATATATCCTAAAAGATAAGTCGAGTGAATTTGAGAGTATTGAGAAGATATTGAACTTTAAGCTCACTCAACAATGGAAGCTTTCAAGAGTTGCATATTAATGTTTTTTGAATGTGGGAGGCAACTAGCTTAACAAATATAAAGTGAGATAACTCTTTATATAGTGGGGAATTCAGATTTGCCAGATTTGTTCTAACAGAGGAGATCCGTTATAAACGGATTGTACGAATGTTGAAGTTAGGGTTTCTGCAATTTAATTTAAATTGATATTAACCGTTCTGAACGTTTATGCCCGTTTAGGAGGGTTAGTACAATTTATCCCACAAAACTTGATAAGAGTTTCATACGAATGTCATCCATCTTGGACGGAACCAAACTAGAACTCTCTGTCTTATTTCGTTTAAATTCGTTCCAAACGATTTGGTCCGCTTAAGGCGGATGCTCCAGAAATCAACAAGCCTCAAATATACTTTACTTAACTACTTGATTACATAAATCTATAGTTTCGTAAAGTCTTGTTAACTTCTTAGGTTCATCAAAAGAATCTTGTAATTCATCACTTCATGAACCTTGGTTCTTCATTATGGATCTTGTAATTAAAGCTTTGAATCTGCAAACTCACTCAATCATGTAAATAGTTAAATTCAATTAATGCATGTTTTGTAAATTTAGTTAAACAAAATATTAAAAGATTACATACAACCAACAATTAGTGCAAGTGATTATGCTTTTTTGTTTTTTATGTTTTACCTTTCCTTCAATTTGAATTTTTTTTTATCAATGTTAACCACTTTTGTTTATACATATTTAAGTCTTAGATCTGCATCTGCAAGCACAAACCACTTTTATTTATTATAAATGAGCCGTATGTAGTTGTCAACTTAATTGCTAAAACTAATATAAAGCTGAATTCTTTATTACTAAGACTGTTTTTTTTTATTTGGTCTGGAAAATAGAAATTTTTTCTTAAGAAATTTGAATCAGTCTTCATTAATTATAAATATATTTTTATATTTTATGGATTCATATAAAAATATTATCAAACGATTATTGACATGATCATGAAATCTATTTACAATTGATCTTATTTTGCTGGTAATGACGAAATGAATATTTTCAAACATTAGATTTATCTTGATCTAAAATTTGAAATTGGCCATAAATGCAACAAAAAATTAAAATCATTGTAAACTGATATTTTTGACAATTGATTAATTTTACAGGACCTATTATGTGAAAATGTTGAATAAAATATACCAACAGTAAACTTATTTCTGCATAGTTAGAATCATATTATGAATCACTTGATTGCTAGCAAGTATATGACAAAATTTTAAAAATCAGAGAGAATTCAAGTGCTCTTATGATAGCAAGATTGTCACTAAATCAAAGGCTGGTTTGTATGTACAAATTTTAATACAAAGCAAATGTAATATGGTAATTTTGAGTGAGTGTATTGAAATTTTTTGTTTTTTTAACTAATTTTTGTAAAATTATAGATCCCAATAAATTGCTCAAATGATTTTGAGAGTGTAAATATGTGAATATTTTGGTCTATAATATTTAATAGTTATGTTGCGGTCCTTAAATACCGGACGAAAATCTAATTATTGACGTACTTATATTTGAAATAAGAATAACAGTCTGAATTAATTAAATGTGTATTCACAAATAGAGGCAGAAACATTTGATCAGAATCAATCATATAAAATTTTCAAATAAAAATAAAAATATCAATTTTACAGTACTATAATATTTTACTCTTAACTATATATACAGTAGAACCAAGTCTAAACACTATATTTTTAAAATGAGTTGACCCCATTCGTTCAAGATCAGTCTTTGAGGCCGCAGAGGCATTGAACGACTCTGATATTTTTGGAATTACTCAGAAAAGGTGATCTTTTAATTTATTTTTTTATTATAGTATAAATAAAAATTTCGGCATAAATGCCACACACACACACAAAAAGAAGAAGATATGCATAGCTACTAGCTAGCTATTATCTTTTTCTTATATGGGATCTACCGTTCCGTACGCTATCAAAGTGAGGAAAAATAGCAAGTTACTGCGGTTACAAGCAAGTGCACTTGCGTGCATCTCACTTAACCTCACTTGTTCTTTTTCTCCCCCACCATTGACAATTCCCTGTCCTTTCAATTTCCAACGTGTCGAAATAAATACACCAACTAACTCCGCCTCTCTTCTTCAAGTAGCCACATTTAGACTCGCATTGGCCCCTCAATAGTAAATAGTATTAATGGGACAATAAAGGACTAATTAATTAATTAATTTCATCTAATATAAATATTCATTCCAAATTTTGTATATCTACTGTGATTTACTTATTAAACCATTTCACTGTATATTATTATGGCAATGTTGGTAATCATTTTTTTTTATTAAAAAGATATATAAGAGCTGGGGTATCATTTAGTGCTAGAAATATATATATATATATACTTTTATCAGATGAGACCACCGACTGAGATGAGATGATGATTTTTTTCCAAGTAAATGATAACCGCAGGAATCAACTTTGACCAAATTGGAATTGATGATTAAATATATTTACAAACAAAATAAAAAGAACCTTCAAAGCCTAGGGATCAGACAAGGAGGAAGAAAACATTGGAGGATTTGTATAATTTAATTTATGAGTTTAGGTGGGGAAGCGCATCTGCTGAAATCGAAACCGGTAACAGTAATTTTGAAATTCCTGTAATCGGAATCCAACCGTCGAACTGTTCCGAGATGCGTGCAAGTAAAAATCAGCTGTTTCGAGATTCGATGACTGGAAAAAATTCGATGGCTGGATTTGGATTGCAGGGATTTCAAGATTACTGTTCATTGGTTTCGGAATTTCAGCTAATCCGAATCTGTTTAGGTGGCTACCCAAGTTCTAATGTTTATCTTTGGATATCTTTAATTACTTTGTACTATAGTTAGTTACATGTTGATAATATCTAGTTAATTATGAAGATGAACAGCTAATTACTAATTAGGCGAACATATTTGTCACAATATTGATCTTGATATTTTATTCTCTTTGAAATTACAGTTTTCATTATTTCTGACATATTTTTTTAAATACTTTTTTGTTAGAATGGAATTTGTCTTTATCATTAAAAAAAATAGACTTAATGGTGAACTAATAATTCTATAACAACTGATATATGGAATGGACTCTGCTGCTCTTCCGAGAGAAGAGCAGGAACCTGCTCTTCCCATCTCAATCATTCAAAATCGTTGAGATATGTGTATGAAAAAGTACTTTTATCGAGATACGTGAATGAAAAATTTTGAATGGTTGAGATCGGAAGAGCAGGCTTCTGCTCTTCTCTCAGAAGAGCAGCAGAGTCAGATCCAATGATATATCTGCAGGTGAACAGATTCAGAGGTGAATGTTCGAGTTTTTCTTAATTTATAAATGGAGATGAGCTATGCTGAGCTCTAGAGTAAAATGAATTTTTACTCTATGTTTCTAGTTCGTTGGATACACTTCAAAAATCGTGCAGATCTCATATGTGATGAGCAAATTTTTGCGCTGAAACGCTTCTCCATTTGAATGGAGGCGTCCAGTCCGTCTCCTCCAAGTGAATTTTTTTTTATTTTGCTCCCAGCTCCCTCCCTGACCCTTACGCAAAACAGAAAGAGAAACGGGAAATGAACCCCTAAATCGCCTCTCCAAGGCCTCTCCTCCGGCGGCCCGCCTGCCAACCACTTTCCTCCAGCACTGATCTCCTCCGTCCAGCGCTCTCCTCCTTCGCACTCAGCGCTCTCCTCCGTCGGCACTCTCGCGCACGCAATAACAGCCGACCTTCGCCTAATGATCCAGGTGAACCCCCTTACGATCTACACCCTCTCCACCGGATTCTTGCCTCCTCCTCTCCAGGTAAGTCTATTATCCTTTTTCTGTCTTTTGCAAAAGCTAAACGCATAAAATCAGAAAATGGAAATTCTGAGGGCTGAAACGAATAAATTCAGAAAAAGGTACTGAAACGACAAATGGAAATTCTGCAATATAAATAGTTAACAAATTTTCACTGTACTATAGTAGTTTATATTATAATGGTCATGACTAACTTTTTTTTTTCTATTTCTCTTAATATATCCAAATAGGGGAAAAAAGGGACAAGATGAGTTAAAGCACAATCTGATTTCATTGGTACAAAGAAGATCCACTTGTGTTTTTTGTGTATTGCAAATTATATTAAGTTGTGATTTGATGATTACCTAATTGTAGTAACGAGTCTATTATGTATTTGTTTATTTATTTATTTTGAATCTATGGAACCATATGTAAGAATTGTTTTTGAATGTTGTTGTGCAATTTATTATGATTAACAGCTTCAATATAAATATCATACCATATTATACAAGGTTAACATGTATATCATATCATATGCAAGAAGATAAGTTCACTTGTATCACAGAGTAATGTTATATGAAATGCAAATGCATGTTAGGATAGCAATCCGTCTGGTTCCAGAGTCAATCATTAATAAGAAAATTTGGACTGTTCAAAAGCTATGTATATCATCAAATGTAAGCTACAACAAACATAGTTGCTAGTTCAATCAAAAATCAAAACTGTCTAATTAAGCTTTAGAATTACTACTTTACACAATTTTGTGCTTTGCATAACTAGAATTGGTTTGCTGCTTATTCAATTTTTCTTATTAAAAGTCAATGTCTTTTGCATTGCAAGCAACAATATTGCACATAACTATTACAATTACAACAAACAACAATAATGCACACATCCAGTTTCATTGCACAATCATAACAAAATAACAAGTGTGCGACAATTCACACTCATAATATAATAACAACAAGAAAAGTGCAACAAAGTAACAACTATGGAAATCCAGCAAACATTTTTCATATAAGAAATTAAAAGAAACTAGAATTCCATTCAATTCATGATGCTATCCATCTCTGAGCCTTCTATATTTTTATTTCTTCATCCTTGCGATAAGACCAACAATGCTCCTTTCAATTTTGAAATTATACCACCTTTAGCACAGAAAAATAAATAATGTTAAGCTGATGTGCAGCAAAAAAACAGAGTCTTGTACCAGAAAATGACCTGTCTCGCACATAACAACTTATGTGTAGTAGAAAAACAAAGTCGTACCAGTTCTGGTAGAAGAATATACTGGCATTGATTTCAGCTGCTTGTGCAATCAATACTCCTATGTAAACTACTATGGTACAGTAAAGTAAATTGACTACAGATTTAGAGTTTATGCTAGTACAGTTTACAACAATTGTTGAATGTGCGTGGTCATCTAGTGATGAGGAGCAGAAGCTTTGTGAAATTTTATCAATTACTTATATTGAAGAATTTCCATTTATGCATTTCAGCCCTCAGAATTTTCATATTCTAATTTAATGTGTTTTAATTAGCTTTTGCAAGAGACAGAAAAAGGATAATACACTCACCTGGAAAGGAGGCAAGGAGCGGTGGAGAGGGTGCAGATGGTAAGTGGGTGCGGATTTAAATGGGTTCACCTAAACCTCAATGTTTGTAATTTTTTCAAGCTTCCTGGAACCATATCTACACAAATGATTGCAAAACTTAACAAAAGAATTGCTAAAATTCAGGCATGTCAAAGATAATTATGCAAAGAGCTTGAAAGAGTACTAATTAAACCCTACACTGTTTATTATGTCAATACTAATTGTGTTGGCAAGGTATACTATAACTGCTAAATTTACAAAAATCAGCAAGTGCAGAATTTGCACACCAACAAAAATTGAATAATAACAACAGGTACAGCAAATTGGGTTATAAACCGTCTAATATGTGGCAAATACCAGCATATACCATACCCTACCACATGACAGAAATTAAACCCTAGATTGGCAAAAACAGAAATAGATTAAAACCTAAAATGGCTATTGCCATTTACTTCGGAAATAAGCAGGAATTTGTCCAAATTTTGATAAAGAGATACTTGGGTCACCAGACGTCACGAGAGGAAGGAGCCGGGCACGAGGGAGCATGGCGCTAGGCCGCAGAAGGAAGAAGAGAGCGGCTGGAGGCGCTTCGACATAGGAGAGCATGACCACCCCGAGGAGAAGAGGAGAGGGTCGGAGGAGGGGCGACAGAGAGAAGAATCGCTGGAGGAGGCGATTTCGTTTTCTCTGTGTGAAATCGGAGGAGAAAAAATGAGAGTCGGAAATCAGAAACTTTCATTTGGAGAAGGACTGGACGTCTCCATTTACTGGAGGAGTGTTTCAGCGACAAAATTATTTGATCTGATCAGCGATCCGAACACTTTTTAAAGCGGATCCAACGTCCAAAAAATGTAGAGTAAAAACCTCATTTACTCTATAGCTCAGCATAGCTCATCTCTTTATAAATGATCTTAAGAGAAAGCATCAAATCAATCACGCCCAATGTTCGATTTTTTGGAGGTATCCATGTGTTGTAAATCTTCGTGTGAATGCCAAGAAAAATAAAGTGCTTCGTACAAAATGCTATTAAAAAATCAGACCAAAGATTATACAGCTCAATAATTACTCTTCTTACATTTTTAGATTATAAGGTTTCTTACAGACATGCCCACGTGAAAACAGAATGTTCCCTTTAGAAAAAAAAAAAATAGAGAAATAATAGCACTAGAAATCCACTTTCAATCAAAAACCTTTCCACCACATGTGGTCGGTTTAATTACAGCATGATAAAAGAGTGCCACGCGTTAACCCAAACCCATCCTTTCCTTTGTTTGTTTCTCTTGTGCAAGAAATGATCTAGCTCCGTAGATTTCGGTTATTGAATTCATCTTGATTTCGGAATTTATGAATTGTTAATGAACAAATGACAAAGTTCTTGGTTTAGAGTTGGTAGTTCCGAAATGGAATAATAATTGTACAGTCCCAATTTAAAAAATTGTACCTGTCCAAACATTAACTGAAGTTTGATACCCAAAAGGAAGATATCTAAGACTGGAATTGGAAACAAAAAGGGATGTGATGTCTGATGTGTTGTGTTGAGGTGAATGAAAAGGCCCAAAGGCTCAATTTTAGACATAAAAGGGTTCTTAGCCCAATAGGCCTCATAGCTTTTCTCTATTAATGACATCGCACGCAGATCTCTAGTCTATATACACCTCTTATTAGAGACAGACAGAGAGCGACTAAGCGATGATAGGGTTTACGTACTTAACCCATGGATGATGGAGATAACATGTGCAACCCATGGATGAGGTTTTTTGTTCTAATTGTATTTAAATTATCACTGATAATTAGTCGTGTATTTCTATATATCGATGTATGCTACTTTTTTTATTGGAACTTGTATTAATTTGCAGCCAGATCGTCTAAAAAAGGTACAAGTTCAACAGCTTTTAAATTATGATAATTGCATAAATTGAATGTATCGTAACCCAAATATTCGACCAACTCGATCCACATATACTCCTTATTTATGTTGACACTTTGTTTTAGACAATGTGGTAAGGCCGAAATTTTTATTTATATCATATTTAAAAAAATAAATCAAAACACTTCAAATTCTGGGGATTTCCAAAAACACCCAGGCCGCAGAATGGTTCGGAGACCCATTCTTGGAAGCCCGCAGATTGGTTTGGAGGCCCCTCAACAACCTAAATATATTTAATAGCACAGTGCATTTCTGCGGCCTCCCAAGAATGGGGCTGCCAAACCATTCTGCGGCCTGGGTGTTTTTGGAATTCTCCACAAATTATGGTTTTTTGGTTTATTTTTTTAATATGGTATAAATAAAAATTTCGGGTGGTAAGGTATTATTTGGAGACACTTGGATCTATTTTGTAACATTGAATTAATTTTGAGAAAATTAAATCAACACCTAAGACAACTTCGGATCTAAACACACATTATAGGGAGATGTAATAGAATCTGGATGTGCTGACAAATTAAGTTTTGAATCATATTTAACAGGAATGATCAATTATTTAAATTTTGAAAATAAAAGTAAAGATGTGAAACATAATTAAAATACAAAAATAATGTGACATTTAAGCCCTCTTCTATTCTAACATTCTTTTCTAAAATATCAAATCGTAGGACGTTGGATACATGAAACTTGATAAAGAACAAAAAAAAAATATACAATTTTACAATAGTAAATATTAGGTAAATATTAGTTAAAGAGTAAAATTTTACAATTTTACAATTTTACAATAGTAAATATTTTACTGAAAACAACAGCCACAATAGAATCTTCCTCCGAATTTTGCCCTTTCAAGATAGATTTGCTAAGCATGATCAAAGATCATTCATAATTTTATTTGCCTCTAAATATATATTAGTCAGCTTTTGAGTACAATTAATTTCCTGTGTATCACATATGTCCATATTACTTTAATCCATACTGTAATAATCCGAACTTTTAAAATAATTAATTAATTACAAATCATAATTAATGGTAAATAAAAATAAAAATAAAATAGATAATTAAAATTCATCTACCAATTAAAAACTTTTTAACTTATGGATAAAATGGATTGACAATTAATCTGAAATAAAACTAATTGAGTAACAATTAATTAGTTGAATAAATTTACTAAATACAATACAGAAAAATACAAAAAACAAACAAACCTAGTGAATTACAATGCTAACAAAATTTAAATATTTTTGAACGATTCATTTGCAACATTTATATACTATTAATGTCATATACTAGTAGTCCTTACATGAGCTTAATATCTTGTTTGCTTTTTCTCAGGCACGTCTATTGTAGATTCGAATAAATTCGAGGAAGATGCATCCTGTGCATTTTGTTAAAAGCTGAGACTTATTCTTATACTGATGAAGATTCGGAGCAACATACATTGGAAGAGTGTGCAATTCTTGTCAAGAGACCGCTAAGAAGCTCAAGCCTTAATAGGTAGAACATAGTGTATTACCAATATTGTGGTACCTTAATATATAACAAGGTCAGTTTATGAACACTGTGAAGGCTTAATCTTCTTAGCGGTACCTTAATATATCGTCAAAGAAAAAATAATGTTCATACTTTTAAGATTTTAATTCTTTCTTCTTTCTCTATATGCCCTATTAGATAGGACGAACTGCCGATGAACAACAACTACCGACGAACAGCCTACTCGCCTCCCGACTTTAACAGTTTTGTTGGATTTCTCCTGCTTCCAGCAATCGAAGCAAAAAAGATCGACATAGGCGCAATCAACACCATCCGACCATCCGACCGCATGTATTCAGTATTTTTTGCTTCTTCTTGCAACTATTCTTTCTATAAAATGTACTATTTAACATTTCTCTGTAGATCTACAATTCTTGCAACTTTTTGGTATCTCAGCTGAAATAGTTTGTATCTCAGCTGTTCTATTTTATTTTGTTTATCATATTTTAGGATTTTAATTTGATTAGAGGAATTAAGGCACCAGCTATTTTTCTCTCTTAATTTTGTTTACAGTTTTGTCAGATTTCATGGTTCTCTTATATGTTTGTTGTCACTTGTCAGTATTACCTATTTCAACAATGATAGTGGAAGTTGCTCTCCCCTAGGGGCTAAGGCTGTGCCAGGGTTGTGTCAAAGAAATTAATATTTAAGATTGCATCTGACAATAAAACATTTGAAAGCGATAGTCTGCCAACCTAATCAGTCTTGGGCTGCTCCTACCTAGGAGTCCAATATCATATTTGCTAAAGTAGAGAAATTAAGCCCAAGGGTACAAGTAAATTTGTGTACTACCCTGCTTGGTACCCCATCAGTGCAAAAGTGGCAGCTTAACAACTATTCTTTTTTTACGCTATTTTGTATTTAATTAGAGTAAAAAATTATGGTATATATTTTGACATTATCTTAACGAGGATAATAAGTTTGAGAAATCAATATAAATTTTAATTTTTTTAGAATTATTTTAATATTTTTTTAGATGGGTAGAAAATCAATTATTGATCTGAAAATTATGGACCATCCAAAAACAGTGATCTTCTACCCATATAAAAAATAGTAAAAAATTCTAAAATGTAAAATTTAACTTACAAATACATAATAATATGGAGAGCATGTTGAATGGTTCGGATCGACTATTAAAATTTTAAAAACAAGAATATTGATCCGTAGTGCGGACCAATCCGCACCATGCATAGGAATTCGTATCATCTGCATTTACTCAAAAGAAAATCTTTTGAGTTAATGCTTCTCAACCATCCGATTTGTTTTAAGATTCGTGCAGACTATATCTGTACAAATATTGAAAAACCCCTATGTTATAGACAAGAGCTAGATTTGCTCCGTTTAAAAATCAGACGGTTGAGATTGCCTTATTCATTAACTCAAGAGATTGCCTTTTGAGTTAACGCAGAGGATACGCATTCCCATGCATAGTACCATAGTCTCGCTCTTAAAAAAAATACCGTTTTAATATGAGTAGAACTACGGTGTGACGTGCTCACCAACGGGTTTGGTGAGCACACCTCCAAAAAACGCATTTTCAAAGTTCAAATAGTCGATTCGAACCTTCCAACGTGTTCTTCATATTAATATGTGCTTGGAGACCAAATTTTACATTTTTTGGAAATTTTTTACTATTTTTTTAGAATTTTTGAAAATCAGTGTTTTTTGAATTTTTTTTTTATTTAATTAAAAGCTGATGATTTTCAAAAATTCTAAAAAAATAGTAAAAAATTTCCAAAAAATGTAAAATTTGGTCTCCAAGCACATATTAATATGAAGAACACGTTGGAAGGTTCGAATCGACTATTTGAACTTTGAAAATGCATTTTTTGGAGGTGTGCTCACCAAATCCGTTGGTGAGCACGTCACACCGTAGTTCTACTCTTTTAAATCCGTTGGTGAGCACGTCACACCGTAGTTCTACTCTTTTAATATTCTTTATTAAAAGTTGGAGGCGTTAATGTTTCATCCATGCCCAATAAAATATAAGAATGGAAAATTAAAATTTAATTATAGACAAATCCAACGGCTAAATTAATTATGGTTTACATAAATTGTTGTAACAGTAGTTAAACTATTGAAAATAAAAGTAAACCGTTGATTTAATTTTGTACTAATAATGTTGCAGTAATTATATTAATAATTAGAATGATTTAATGAATTTGAATAGGTTGATTGTCTCATCAGCTTAATTTTAATTATATAAATAAGGGGTCATATTTAACATTCCAATTTGAGTAAAGCTGACGTGTGATGCGTGTACATACAAAATTTTGAATTTTTTTTAATTCATTTAGAATAAAATTAAGCGGTAAAAAAAATGAAGTTTTATAAGTTATTTTATGTTATTTTAATGCATTCAATTCTCATCATTTTTTTTACCGCTTGACTTTGTACTAAAAATGAAGTTTTATAAGTTCTTTTAATGTATTCAATTTTCATTGTTTTTTTTACCACTTGACTTTGTACTAAACGAATTCGAAAATTTCAAAATTAACTTATAAATCATTTTTTTTACCGCTTGACTTTGTACTAAATTAGTTTGAAAATTTATAAATTTGACATGTAAACACATCACTCATGAAGTAAATTAGTTTCAACTGTTTAGATGAGTCATTTTAAATCAATCTGATAAATTTTTGAGTTAAGTTCATAAAGAGAATTGTTGAGCTCAAGAGCACTCTAGTTCTATTCCATATATATTACTCTGTGAATCCTAATAGCTACTTGCAATTTTCTTTTTCAAGGGATTCTTAATCTTTCTACAAGGCTGAAAAAGTAACTAGCCATTTCTTTCCTATAAATTATATATGCAGACTAAAAGATAGAGCAATTAAACCAAATAAAAAAAAGCTTAGTTATGATCTTCATGTTTAGAAATTAATCAAAATTGAATAAATTGAATGGTGTTCAACAAACATAAGAAATAAGACAATACAATTGAATGGTGTTGAAAATAAATTGCTTGCACAATTTAATTCTTTTTTGGCTTTTCTCTCTGCCTCTCTGGCATAGAACAAGGTAGAGAAGGTGTACAATTAATAAAATAAGACAATACAATGACGGTTAGTGGCAATATGTAGGAGCAACGCGACAAAAGTATGTAACGGTAAGACTAATAAATGTATCGTCTATGTTTGTCACTGACATGTAACTTTTCTTTTTGACTCATCAAAAAGCAAGCAGTTGAAAAACAAAAGTCCAAAACTAAAATGTATCGTCTATGTTTGTCCTTGACATGTAACTTTTCTTTTTGACTCATCAAAAAGCAAGCAATAGAAAAACAAAAGTCCAAAACTAAAATGTATCATTCATGTTGGGCCCTTGCTAGCCTCCTTTCTCATATGACAACGCTCTTGCAAGGTGTTATATATTAGATCCTTGCTGATATGACAACACTCAGCAGCTGGGGCCCTTGCTAGCCTCCCTTCTGATATGATAGCACTCTTGCAATCCTGATTCTCTTAATTTTTTTACCATTGACCAGCTGGGGCCCTTGCTAGTCTCCCTTCTCATATGAAAACACTCTTACACTCTTTAAAAACAGTTTCATGTATTTACCATTGGCCAACTAGATATTTGCAATCCTGATTCTCTTAATTTTTCAGAAAGAAAGAAAAGTTAAGTTGTCTCTATAAATTATTTTTACTTGCTCATAACTGGAAACAAATAGAGAAATTGTTAAATGTTGTTGCTCATAACTATAAACCCATGGATGATGGAGAGAACATGTGCAACCATAGAATTGCTAAATGTTACAATTCATTATTTATTTAGTTCTCTCCCGTTTCTATGATAAACTCTTGGACAATTAGATATCCTGCTAGGCAAATATGGAGACCGTGAGGGACACAGAAAATGATGGCTCTTCGTAACATTAACATATTCATGATCAATTATCATTTATCAACACGTAAACTTTGATAAATAGATGGACAACAGAGACAAAAGCCATGCAGTCTACCAGTTGAGCATCAAACCAGGAAAATCAAACTTCGAATAGCATATTAACCAAATAGATGAACTTCTATTGAAAAGGAGAGAAGATTTACTAAAGGCATCTATCTAGCAAACAAAAAATCAACTTGGCTTACAAAAAAAAGGAAGTTCTCATTAATCACTACTCCAAGAACAAATCCAAAAGAAAAGAAACAGAAAATAGATGGACAACAGATACAAAAATCAGAATTTCTTAGAAGGGGGAGGAGGAAACAAGCAAGGTCCCATCAATTGATATACATAACAAAAACTAACATACCAATTATTACTGGAAATCACACACAACAACTTGACAAAAGAAAAACTAAAATCACTTGGCCATCATGACCTTGACGAACTCCTCATAATTGATCTGGCCATCGCCATCCACATCAGCTTCACGGATCATCTCATCAACCTCCTCGTCAGTGAGCTTCTCACCGAGGTTGGTCATGACATGGCGCAACTCGGCAGCAGAGATGAAGCCATTCTGGTCCTTGTCAAAGACACGGAATGCCTCCTTGAGCTCCTCCTCAGAGTCGGTGTCCTTCATCTTGCGGGCCATCAGGTTGAGAAATTCTGGGAAGTCGATTGTGCCGTTGCCATCAGCATCGACCTCATTAATCATGTCCTGGAGCTCAGCCTCGGTTGGGTTCTGACCCAGGGACCTCATCACTGTTCCCAGCTCCTTGGTGGTGATGCAACCTGTTGAAGCAAAAGAGAAACAGAATAATTTTTCATTAGTTTGTTAGCACATGAATATATGTATTTCCAATAAATTAGCTTAATAACCAAAGCTACTCCTCAAATAATATTATTTCACAAAAATAATTATAATTACAGACAGCAACCATTATTTGTGTGAAATAAGCACATCAAGATCGCTGCAATTTTAAAAAAGAAGGTAATAATGGAGAGCAGATTCAGCAAACTAGCTCAATAGATAGCATTGTTCTTAAACAAGAAAACATAGATGAATCTGCAACAAATACTGATGCAATTCTTTACTGTTACCTAATAACAGATGCAGGACAATTTGTACTGTAAAAATCAGATATCACTATAATCAGATATAGAGTTGAATTCAATTTGCCACAGCAGGTCTATAATTTACCAAAATACAGTAATAATAGCAGATTAACTTTAAATTACCGAAGTGACAGCTAAGTGTGTCATTAATGAAATCAAGCAGTAATTTTAAAGCAAATCAGCTACATTTGACTAACGAAATTCAAACCCTAGCAGAGCAAATCAATACATATCATCAAGGAAACAAGATATAACAACCAGATCCATGCGAAATCAAATAATAGATCTGATTTACTATCTACTTTAAGCAACTGTAACAAGGTAGATATAACTATTGTAAATACCATTTCAATTAACTACTCATGAAATCGAACACTTTTATAATACTCCTTTGCATGATATTCACTGGATCTAGATGTAAATCTACCCCATTATCAACTTAATTTGAGAAAACAACCACAGAATACGATGATTCGATGAATAACGGGAACACTGAAACTAAAACTAAAAATAAAGGACAGAGGGCGTGATCTAACCATCTCCGTCCTTGTCGAATAAGCTGAAGGCCTCCTTGAACTCGGCGATCTGATCGTCGGTGAGTTGATCCGCCATTTGATTCTTTTGTAAGATGAGAAGATAAGCACAAACAAAAGAGAAAAAGAGAGAATAATCAGCGAGTTGTGGAAAGAGAAGGGGTTCAAACGCACTCTCTCCTCACGACCTGGTTGATTCCCTTTTAATGGGCTCCATGTACTGAAAAGACGAAAACACCCCTCTCAGTTTAGTGAAATGACTATTTTTCGGAAAAACCAGTTCAATACAGGGATGATAGCGAGGACTATTCTTGTCAATTGATCAATTTTTTACAGTAGATGACAAGGAGTAAACAAAACGAAGCGGTGAATGGTAAATTTTCTGGGACGCGGTTTGAACGCGGAGACATATGACTAATGGTTGACCAAAAAGTGGTGAAATGCCACGTAATACTAGCTGGCGTTTTCTTATTGGCTGGAGACACGACCTAACCGGGTCCGACAGATCAACGGATCGGCATCGGCTCCTCCGGAAGGAACCAATTTGGGTCCAATGCCCATCGGACTCAAATGAGTTCGATGGGTTCAATGACCGTCCGATCTGCTTTAAGATTCACGTCCGCACTTTCACGTCTGCTTCAAAAGTCGTGCGCACGAAATCGTAAAGTGAATCGGACGGTCCCGAAACTAATCGGACCCAAGCTGTTCTCCCTCCGGAATCTATTACAGATATGGTCTCTTAATTTCAGGTTAAAAGGTTCGAATTAAATTTAATTTTCTATAAATAAAATTGATTAGAACAAACAGGTAAAGGATAGATATACATTCATCCTTGATCCAAAGTAGTCCCATTCAATGAAATCCGTATATTCTCTCTTGTCTGACTTGGAAACTGCTCATAATTTTATGGATATTTATGTGCACGATCTAAAGATGGAAATTGTGGTTCGTGTTTGCATTATGCAAGCTCCGATTTTTTTTTTATTACCATCTTTAACAAAAACACCTTTTAACTTTATTTTTTCAAAATTTTTATTTACCCAAACTGTAATTTAAAACTGTGGTACAAGCAAGTTGGTAATGCAGTTTGAAGTTGCGGACGCAGCAGTATATTAAAGTACATAATTTGATCCGCAACTTTAAACTGCGGTCCTGATAAAAATATGAATTTCTTTTAAAAAAGTGGTTTTTAATTTTTTTTATTTAAGATGGTATATAAAAAAATTTCGGACGAGCTACATTATTCTATAAGAAAAATATTTAAATTCAGTGATAAGTTGTGTGCTCAATTAAAAAAACCATCGGTGAACTTCAAACGGCATTGCAGTTATCGTTGATCTTAATTTACTTCACATAAGGATTTGTGTTCCAGCTTTACATTTTTTTTGTAGTTCATTTTCGATAAGAATTAAAAAAAATAATAATGAATTATTTTAGTGCATTTATTCTTCTACAATTTGCAACTACTTAATTTCATAAAAACAACATCGAACAAAAATTGGAACAAAGTGTTCGACTCATGAGGTAGATTAAAATAAATAGTTAAGTTCACTATTTGTAGCTTATTTGATTGTTTTATAAGTTAAATATATCAGTCAAAGTAAGCTCAAATTCATATCGACTTCACTCAAATTGTATCGAGGTATTTAGCTTATATGTTGTTCTTGAGTTTTTAACATAATTAGGATATATTAAAAGTTCAAATAAACAAAACTTAGGGGTTCCATGAATTAATTATATGGTAGGAAAGTTTATGTATAGGAACCAAAGGTTTAAATAGCGTTTATCGCGTCATAGCGAGACGGCTAAAAAAACGACATTATTGCCATATTGAATTGCTATAGCACCAATAGCGCCATATATTTTATAGTCTAAAAACGCTATAGCGTTGCTATTTAGAACCCTGATAGGAACGATATATGATGCTCTCTTTGAATTCGTATCACCTAAGGTAACATAATATTTATGTTTAGATCTGAACCGTCCAATCAGAATTCGCACGACTATTAAAATGGTCCCGTGCTTTTCACCTCGATCCGGATTGGTCTGGATTCCGATCGCACGACCGTGATCCAAACATAAATATTCTGTTACCTCAGAGGATATGGATTCGTTATCTACCCAATGAGAAAGAGAATCCTGCAATACTAATTTGAGTTTCTTTGATCTAAAACTGATATATTAGAGCATCTACATTCTAGCAACTCAAATGAGTTGTTAAATAACTGTTAACTACTTTTTAAAAATGAAGATCTCTAAAATTTCTAACTCTCACATTCTTGAAATTAATTTTAGAATTTCTATTAAGCCACGTCAGCAACAAATTAAAAAGGAGAAATAATTTAAGCCAATTATTTGACCAACATAGAGTTTATAAACAGTTTCTTAATAAGAAACTTTACTGCATAGTTTCTAAATAAGAAGCTCTTCCACATCTCTGAAACTTGATTAAAAACAACCACATCAGATTAGAAACTCTAATAATCCTAGAGATGTAGATGCTCTTAGATCCACATAATGGGGAGGATGCGCATTGGACGAGTTTAGGACGCTCTTCATTTTTTTTTAATTTAAATGACGTCTATGTCACTACTTTTCATTCCTTGTATAGAAACATACAAGTGCCAACAAAAAGAAGAAAAAAAAAATGGTTATAAATAACTAATCTAAACCTAAACCGAGTCAATTATCAGTTTATCACTGCCTCTAGTTGTCCATGACTGACTCTTCCAAAAACGGAACTAAAATATTTAGGAGGATGTGACAATTTTAAAATAAGACATAATTTTATAATTATATACAATCTTAAATATATCTTTTTATAAAAAAATTCTTCTAAAAAAACATAAAACAGAAACATTGTTGGCATTTGTTGGCCACAATGTGGCTCCACCTAGTCTCTTCACTTTCAGTTTCATAGTTACAACTTGCAAGTAATTTTTAATGTTGTGCAACACTTTGTTCGTATCGGATGGAGATCCTTTATGAATATTGAAATTTATAAAACTAAACATTCATTTTGATTTCATTTTCTTCAATATCTCCAACAATATATAATTTTATTTTTGACAAAAGAGGGTTTGGATTCTTCAACCGTGCGCACACCTAGCGCACTACAGTCTGGAGTCAAGAGGCGAAAACTGACTCCAAACATTTATCAAACTGTTAAGTTAAAACTGTTACTAATAGGGCGGCTTGCATGCTGGTATTCTTTATTTCAATTGGTTGCATTTTGTGATAATATTCGGAGGAATGTGCAGATGCAATAATACAAATACATAATTATATGCATAGAATACCATAAATACACAAATTTTCTGGAACCAGAAAAGTCTGATTCCATTTGGTACGACAACCTGGTTTGACAGATGCAACAGTGACCTGTCTTTCAAGACAATAATGTAACTACAACCTTTATACCTGTCTTGTACTATAGAAAATAGCAACTGTGCCAGATAGGTAGGTTTTTAGTTCACAGGACCAGGTAAACTGAAAGTTCTAAATTGAAACAGTGACGAAAGCAATTTTCACCAGGTGATTAGAGGCAAGTATTTGCACTACATAAAAAAATTAACATGGATTGTACCAAAAAGGAAGCATCATCACCCCTAGACTTTGAGACAATGTCACGCAAATAAAACTGGGAACACAAATAATCGCCACAGAAAACAACCAAAATGCAAAAAACTCCAGCTTGCTGTTTTTATATGACAACAGAAGCAGTGGGCAAGCAAACTAACACTACTCTATTTTTATACCACAACAGCTCCTTCCTCTCAGCACACTCTGTTCGAAATTGTCTGGTGTAGAGATTTAAGCTGGGTATTCCACTTGTCTATTGCAGTATACTTCCTCATGCCCTTGGACCTAAACAACAAATATAATTTATCAACATAAAAATTGAGTCATAACCCAAGAACTAAACCAAAATAATTTAAAGTATACACGAACAAACAGAAACACACAAAAAAAGAGAATGCAATTACCTGTCACCGCGTTCCAGAAGCTTGTTAACCTGATCAATGTGACCCTGGATCTTGTTATCAAGGATCAACGAGACCAAGAGCTGCTCGACATCCTTCTCCGGCACGTTCAATTCCTAAACACACAGTTGCAATCTTGTTACAAGATTATCTGAGAAACTAAAAATAATCAAGGCCAAGTCAACCTGAAAACACTTGAAAAACTGTAACATAAGCATACAGATCTAACAAGAATGGTACAAACTAAATAACTTGTCATATGCAACCTGGTACTGGTACGCCTTGAGTAAAAGAGAAATGGAAGGAATGTAAAATTTTTACCTTTGAAATAAAAGGAATTCGGATCCTGGTGTATGGTTTGATCAGCTTGAGTAAGACCTGGGTCCTGATGTTTCTCAACAGATCTTCAATATAATTGCGAATGAAAGGATCATCCATGATTGTTCTCCTGTTACTCTGAAAACACCCAAATCAACTTGAGATTTCCTCCAAGTACTAACAATGAAAAATTTCTATATTTCAGGAAACAAATAAAAACCTTTAGAATCTTCTCAAATTCAATAATGTCATTCTTCTGAAAAGCTGCTATCAGGTTCGTCATTGCCAAGATCTCAGGATCGTTCTTGTAACTGCATAAAAAGAAACCAAAAGGGTCACAACCAGTCAGGAAAGAGAAGTAACAATTCAAAAATGGTAAGATTTGAAATTAAAAGCAAGTGGTTGCTAGCAAATTTCTAGAGCACAGGTTGTTAGATTAGCTTACGGCTTAGCCTCTTGGCCATCGAAGGGATTCACTTCAGACTGCATTAGCATGTTAGCTAGAACCAAGTATCTGATATACCACAAAAGAAACAACCATAAATAAAAGGAAGTTAATTTCCTGATAGTTGCACTACAGCATTTATGACCCAGCAAGCCCCATTGATAATTCTAAATATACTCATCTGTTTAGGTACACATTTGTGTAAGGACTAACACTACAATCCACATGTACTACCCTTGAATGAAGCTTCAAATGATCAAATCAAATTCTCAAAATATATGAAGTAAGCTTGAAAAATAATATATGTGATATATTTTTATGGATGGAAAGGTAGCAGCAATCAAATATCTATATATATTAATCGACATCCTCCAAATGAAAAAATAAAGTTCATTAACTAACTCAAGCATAATATAAAAGATGGAGATGAGATTTTGGAATCATCATAATACAGGTCATAGTGTAAAATCAACAAAACAGGGAAGTCATCTGAAAATATCCAAATTTATTAAATACGTACTTGAGGCATTGAATGCGGCGTGGGTTGCCCGCTTCATCGTAATTTTTGAAAGCCTCAAAGAAGTCGGTGGCAGCATCAGGCCATTGCCTCTCAGCCATATGCATTTTACCCCCACACTCATGGATAATCCCCATAATTCTTGGGTGAGGAATTGCAGATTTGATCGAAAGAGCCTTCTGGTACAGCTCCTGAAAACAAAGTCCTTAAAGGATTAACGATGGTCTCGATAATAATCGACTGATGAATTATCTCTTGCAATTAAGGCTTGCACAGATGGTATTTATCACTGAAAACACATATTACTTATTTAAGAAACCACATAAAAAATAAGAGCGTGTATGTAGTTGCCATGCAGTTCTTAATCTATAGAGTCTCAAGGGTGGGGAGATTAAAACATTAGAGGAGTAAGATTCTCAAGTTAAACAAAATATATGTGAAAGAACATTATAACCTTGAGTTTCTTGTTGTTTTTCGTTTCAGTGTACATTTGAATTTCAATAGCATAGACTTCTAGAAGCTGTGTACCCTTTTTCTGGTCATCACTACCATCTTCTCTTTGGCAAGATCTATGCAGCTCCTTCAGAATCTGAAATTTTTGTTAACAGAAAACCATGAAAAGATAAATTTGAGTAGGGAATAAAAGCACAAAAGAGATAAAAAAAGAATTAACATTGAAGAATTAGTTACCTTATTCATGCGCCCATACTCTCCCATGTCAAACCAGATTTTGCACAATTTCAGATTTGTCTTAAACCAGAGTCTCTGTCAATAATCCATAGTAAAGAGAATATTAACATCAACCAGTTAATAATAATACCAAGTATTAGTATCTAATTCAGCATGAAGTTGACATGTTATTCTTAATTGTTAAACCCTAATTAAACTACAACCAAACAAAAAAAATAACAACAAATTGAACATACCATAAGCTGATTTTTAATGCACATTTGGGGAGATGGCTGAGTGGACTAAAGCGACGGATTGCTAATCCGTTGTACGAGTTATTTGTACCGAGGGTTCGAATCCCTCTCTTTCCGCTCTCTATTATGCATGATTTTAGTATTTTTGGATTGAGAGGAATTTTGATTCATATGATTTTATCATATAAAAATTATTGAAAAGATTAATTAAAAAAAATGAAGAAAAAAAAAAGAAAAACTAAGAACTTATTCCTCACACCCAGGATTACGCCATGGATCATTAGACAAAAATCCGAAAATAAAAAGGGAAAACCAGGGTTCAACTCTCAGCAAAGCTGGTGGCTTACAGACTTGTTGTAAAAAAAGAAAAAAAATTAGGGACATATTCTGAAAACAAAAAAAGTACCTCATTTTTTGTTTCTTCAAGGGCCTTTAGTGTGGTCTGATAGAACTCTTGTAGAAGAGAGAAGTTGTGGCTGGCTGAACCAGAAACAAAATCCATAATATTGTTGATACATTTTTCACTATAGTTTCTGGTTACCGCTGACTTGATATATGTAAGCATCTCTCTGTATGAATCCATCATTTCACTGTATCTCCCAAGCCGATAGTACAGCTTCACAGTCTGCTTCAAGGCTTTGAACCCCCTATGTATACAGACGATTAGTGAGATTTCCTTTTTCTCTGTTTTCTTTGAAAAAAGTATTGTTTGGGTCTAGTTTAAGAAATAGTAATATCAGATTCTACCATTCAGCTTTCTCGGGTTCCATGTTGACAACTTCAGCAAAACCGGAAAGTGCAGCTTCTGGGTCCGTTTCAACCATACCTATAAAACGAAACCGAAACAAACAATATATTATTTTATTCATAATCTGAAAAGGCACTGAAGGTGCAAATAATTCAAACAGACGTTACAAAATTGGACATCTATTTTATTCATTCAAAATATGCATATTTATGCAGGGCTATCTGCACATTTTCTGCTTTTCAATATAGTTCCAAAACTACGTTGAGGTATATAGTTCCAAAACCATGTGACATATATCAGTATTGGTACCAAAAATATACAGGTGACTTTAATTCTAGCAATAGATAAGCTTTCCAAATCCACTCATTAAAAGCATCTACGTTTCCAATATTATTCAATTTCCTGAAGGTTTTTTTTTTATCAAATTGTTTTTGAAATAAAGCATCCATACACAATAACAGTTTATAATCACCGACGTTCTACTGAGCCTATCTCCGTATAGAGCATGCATATAGCAACACAAGTTGTACTTCCTTTTACCCTTGTAGAAAGAAAGAATAAAATTGGTTGAACAAAGTGAAAATTTCATCAAGCTTTCATGCATATAAACAATTTGACACTTACATATTCATATATATTTAGGTGACTTGAATCTGTAAAAAGGCTTTGAGCCAGTTCCATTAGATGAAACTGATAGTTAATTAATACCAACCAAATACTGCCCGTTACCTAGTACTCTCTCCTAACCAACAACTACCAATACAAAGCAGCAATGTTTGTTCAACAGTAAATAGCCTGATCTAACAAAGGCATTTGCATGCATAAGCTAGGAATTACCCCAGCTTTTGCCAGGTCGTACAAGTTAGAACAGAATAATGAACAACAAAGACTAAAAATTACAGATAACATAGATAGATAACCTTTTGAGTTGTAGTATTGGTTCTCAATGTCAACATCCTGCTCTTCAGGTTCTTCGTCTGAGTACTCAAATCCATAATCCTCCATATCCGCATCTTCAATCAAAAGATAAAACACGAAATTAACATCAGCGATGCCAACAGTTTAAGAAAACATCAACGAAATTGAAAAAAAAAGAAGAATTCGCGTAGAAAACCCTAGATGAGAATGAGGCGATGGCGGAAACAAATTACCCGAACCCATTGTAGCTTAGCGGAAAGCGATCGAGCGATGTAACAGATGACGACTGGGAATTAAATTTAGGGTTTTTGTTTATGCTTAGGGTTTTTGCTTAGATTGCACGAGATGAGTCGAGTTTAGCTAGTATACAAAAGGAATCGAAGAAGAACGAGGTCGGTCGAAACAGGAAAGGCAAATATTATGTTGTTTGTTTGGGATGATGTGTCAACCTGACATGTGGGGCATACAAATCAGTGAGAGTTGTCTTATTTTTAGTAGAACCAGAGATGGAGTCCGCATCCTCAGCATTAAAGCACCGTTCGAGTTTAACTCTGGACCGTCCGATCAGAATTCAGGCCATTCGTTCTATGAGACGAATTTAAATCAGACGGTCCAAATCTAAACTCAAGATCATTTTATTTCTGGAGATTTGAAACATTTTAAGAGCTTGTTCGGATGTCATGGGATTACACGGAAATGGAATTTGACGGGATTGGGAACTTATTTTTAAAAAAGTGGGAATTCACATGTACGGATATGCACATGATTTATTATGAGAATGTGTTGAATTGAGTGTTCAGTTGTACAGTGAAATTCGTTATGAGAAATTCTATTTTTCTTTCTAAAATATTTAATAATATATAATTTTTTTATTATAAAATTATCAATAATGCAATTAAATAAATATTTAAATAATAACGTAACATTTCTTATTAATTATTATATTATAAAATATAAATATTTTTATAATTAATTTAACCCACTAGAGGAGGAGACACATCCAGATAAAAGACTTCTTGTTTGCAGGGGTGGAACCAAGTAGTTCCGGGAGGCAGCTGCCCCTCCTGGATTTTGAGTTTTAGTAGAAATTTATCGGTCCTGACCGACTTTATTCCTCTGAATTTTTTTTGCCCCCTGGATGTTTGATTTGTAATTCGGATTAAATTTAGAGTTAAAATCAGAATAAATTTGTTGAATTTTGAATTAGAATTGTAAGTTAGAGTATCATAAATTACAATGCAAAGCATTGAAAAGTATAAGTTAATGCATTATTTTTTATTGAGTACCCAATTAGTTAATGAATTTAAATCCGATTAGCTATTTAAACCCGATTCGATATTTTTTTGCCCCTTGACGAAAATTCTGAATCCGCCCCTGCTTGTTTGGAAGTGAAAAGACAACATATGAACAAAATCAACGCCAAAAAACAGAAGTACATCAAAACCAAAATATATAATCAAACTCAAGCTTGTAATAATACAAAATTTCTAACAAGCAACCTAAAATTAAAGCTAACAGTTGGCAACTCACCGATTGAGAAAATCAAAATTGAGTTGGACTAAATTTTCATTTTCCACCAATTTACATTGTGTGGGGAAGAGTTTGGGAATAACTATCCGAATGCATTGGGAAAAAACCCCGAAATTTTTTTAGTTACCAAAGTAAAAAATAGAAATTAAAGGATTACCACCCCGCTCAAGCTATTTTTAATACTACCACACACGCGGACCCAGTTCGCGCATCCAATTGAGTTGGTGCGCGGACTGGGTTGGCGCACCAATTGGTGCTCTAACTGGGTTAGCGCACCAAAATTGGTGCAAAATGTACTCAAACAGGGTGAAACGCACTGAAGAGTAGTAAAAAGTTTGGAACAGTTGGTGCGCCAATCCAGTCCGCGCACCAACCCATTTGGATGCGTGAACAGGGTCCGCGTGGGTGGTAGAATTGAAAAAATCTCAACAATAATGGTATTCATTTAATTTTGATTTTACACAGTGGTAACTAAAACAATTTCGGAAAAAAACCAAGCATCCGGGTATGAGAATTATAAATCCAATTCTCTCAAAATCCATATGTTCCCATTATAAAACTAAACATCCGAACAGCCTCTAAATTACTTATTTTTTATTAAAACATAAAAAGAATCTATTTTCTTATTTTAAATTAAAACACTTTTCATTTAAATCTACGGATATTTTTGCCCGAAATTTTTATTTTTACCATCTTAAAAAACAATAAACTCATTAACTCATTTTTCGTCAAAATTCAAAAAATACTCTGGTCGCTCAATGTATCTAGTCTATTAAATTAGTAGTGGAGCTCAATATATTCAATAAAAATCTTGAATGACTCAAATTAGTGAACCCATTTGATCAATTATGTTCAGTCAGCCAATAAAACCTTATAAGTAGTGGAGCCCACTAATTATTTATTGAACATAATTCATTGACTTGATGTTGTTTGAATAGATATAAAAAAATAATGAGGTTCCCAAGAACATCTGAAATAATTTCAAATGGTGACCCTAATGAAGCTAACCCTAACCCTAACCCTATGTTTCACACTTAACCCATATGTTTGGTTATTTGTTCTCTATTAAGCTGCTCTTTGGGATGGATATGTTCTCATAACAAAGCCAATAAAGAATGGATATTATTATATCAAAAATAGAACAAAGTGCTCAATGAGTAAAATTGTACTGTCAAATATCCTAATGGAGCCTCTATTGTATAAACTACAGTGATTTAGCTCAAACTGATCCTCTATTAGAGAGAGTATTTAGAAGTTGAATATTACTCGCCGAGTCCTTCATTTCAAATATCCCAATGGAGCCTCTGTTAGAAACTTAAAGAAGTACAGGAAGAACATAACAAAATAAAGAAAATAAAGGTGGATCTTCATTGTTTTATTACGTTTAATTCGTTAATAAAGATTTAAGTACTTACAATTATTTGGTTTTAAAATCTGATAATTAATTTGGTCTCTCAAATTTAGTTTATTAATATATTAAGTCATTTGCCAAATTAAGTACATAATACTTTGTTTGCTTTTCTTATAATATTGTTCAATTTCTGTCACTGCATAGCTAATTACAATAAGTACATGTTTTCATAAATGAGAAAATGGAGCAAGGTCTTTAAATAATCAATGATAAATTAACAAAAACCAACCTTCACTGGTTTCATTTTATGGCACATGCAAGGGAGTGATGTTTCTGCATAACGCTCTACATTATTGGGTCATGTAAAACATTTACAGATTGAGTGTTTTTAATCAGTAGAAAACATTAAATTATCTACAAAGTGTGCAAGGACAACCAAATAGAAACCAAATTTAACACAATCACACTTGAAGGAGAAAGGAAAAACAAAAACAAAAAAATTTGTATCATTCAAATTTGCTCTTCCACTTATCTGTGTTTCCAAGCAAAAGAAAAAAAAAAAAAACTGTATAATTTTGTGAGTCACCTGAGTGACTAATTCTCTAGTTTATAAACAAAGGATTGAAGGGGGAAAACCTCAACACTTATTTGCCCAAATTTGCAACAGTTACATAGCAACCAGGGAAACAGATCCTCTTTGACAAGCTTCATACGGTGAAGTCTGTCAAGCATTCTTTTCAAGATCCCGAAAACTCTATAAATTTTACACTTCATGTAATCATGTATGTGCAGTAAGACTAAGCAGAGCAAATCCTGCAAAACAATTGTTACAATGCTTGCTTAGTACATATATTGATCACTGTGTTTCATGCAGCAAAACAGAGAAATGGAATCTAATTATTATTTTAAAAAACTAATAAAGTAATAATTTCCATAAGGAAAATAAGACTAAAGAAACAGAACTAATTTCATATAAGAACTTGATTTAATTCAAGCATCAATTATGATCATTATTATTGCTAATAAGACTAGCGCAGCTGAATTCCTAGATTTTACCTCGCAAGTTCTCATTGCATTGCTCGATTTTCATTAGGTAATGTGGGGACCTCCTCCTCAACTTCGACATGAAATGAAACACTTTGTTGTTCTCTTTTACAACCCTCGTCAGACTCCTGATTTTTTAGGTCATCGCTTGGAGGGGTAAGAGGAAACATAAATGACTGAGGTGAACCCACTTCTCTCTCTTTCAAATTCAAGCTGTTCTCTATAGCATTATAATCGAGGCCTTGCAAAATGGTCGGGATGTGGCCCATGTTGAGGTCCATTCCTCTTTTGTACCCCATCTCTAAGTCTAATTTCTCTTTCGTTGCAACATTGTTGATTGCCGCTGCAGTGTGGGGAGTTACTGGTACGATTTCTGGTGCTTCTTCAGTGACCCAAGATCTGAAGTTGTTGAGTGATGGGGGCATTTTGGATAAGAAGACCTCTCTGATATTTTTAAATATGCCTTTGTTGTATGGGTTCTCCTTCTTGTCATAGCGATACCGGAAATTCTCATAGGTTGTCTGAAAAAAATTATAAATTAATGTCAGTACAGTTATGATATATAGCATTTAATCATAGAGGGTGTAGCGTTGTGAGTTTGTGCCAGAGAATGAATGTCCTTAAACTGTACTTGTATGCATGATAATTTTTCATGTTCCAAAATTAGTTCTTCTTCATGCTAATACCAGATTGCATTGGTGTGGTGTTTGTTATATGGGACAAACTGGCCTTAGTCGAGGCCTTTTATTTGACTGTACTAAAGATGAGCCTAGCTTTAAACTCAGAAAAATACTTGACTAAATGCAAACTAAAATACAATTAAGGAAAGCAACTTCTCAGGTTGATTCCTGACCTACCGTAGTATCAGAATTGACCTCTGTGTACTAATATGAAATTTGAAGTCCCGGGCCACTATTAAAAATTGCCAAATTTTAAATATGCCGTGATAAGACAACATTCATAAATGGAGATCATAACATCTGAATTATAAAGAGTAAAAGAAGTAAACAAGATGTTACCTGGTTTGTGCTCATCAAGTAGGTGTGAAAAACCGTCAGACCACCCACAAACCAAACGGCAATGAACGTATAAACAATGAGTACGAGAGACAAGACTTCACCGCTCATTGACTTCAAAATTGAGTTGTGGTAGTTCGGTCTCTCTCGTATGATGTTTAGCCATGAAAGGACGAACACATAGAAGCACAAAAAGGTTGAAGTCGATATGAACATGTAGAAGAATCTGTAGTTGCGCTATAAAAGTTAAACAAATGTTACTATTTTTATCATGGTAAGAGTATGCACCTTTTCCAAAAAATAGAAAAGATGTTATTGAATTATACTTGTAGATAATGTTATTAGTTTATGTATATGACTTTTTCCTGCCTACAGACTTTAGAATTTTCTTTGTCTCATTTCTATTATGAAATGAAGAAGGAAACAAACCAGTCAGCTAATTGTTTAGCTAAGAGATTTGAAGACATGACCTATTGACAGCTGTTACATCAGAATTAGTATACTTCTCAATTATTAGGTGCCCAGGAACAAAGTAGAGTAAGTTATGTATCATTGAAGATATATGTAATTAAAAAAAAAAATCATTGACTATAATTTTTGAACTTGAATTGAATTGTCAAAAAGTTAATGGAAAAAAAAAAGAATGAAAGAAAGAATAAGTCTGAAAGTATGCAATAAGAATATTTCCAGTTCAATTTTTTTTTCAACTTTTGTCCAGTTGGTTCTTGAATAAAATATACAAAGTCATATTACTTTTTTGCTATAACAACATAAAATAAACCCTGTTCTTGCTGTACCAAAGCTATCATTATATAATAAGTGCAATGTTGTTAGATATTTTAAAGAAGCAAAAGTGGGCGGCCTGCATGACAATTCCTTTTCAAAAAGAAGTTGTATGCCAATTTGCAACACCACAACTCAAGACAGACAACAAATTTAATTTAATAAAAGAAATGATGGCCATAAACTCAGCAGAGTAAATAATAATAGCCTAAATTTAATTACTCAAAAAAAAATTTACCAGGCCAATGCACTGCCCAACCCAGGGGCAATGGTGATCAAATTTCTGAACGCAATTGTTACAAATCGAGCAGTGAGAGGTACGCGGTGGCCGGTAAAGAAGGCATGTATCACAGTATTTCACTTTCACTGTGTGTCCATTAACTATCACATCTTTTGTGCGTGGCAACCTCAGGTGTGGGCTAGCCGCATTGACCCACTCTGTGGATGCTGACGTGGTATCCAAAGTCTCCTCTGTCTCTGGTGGCCGTGCATTTCTTGGCACTATGCCGGGGTCTCTACTTGATGTCATAAACAAGAAGGTCAAATCCTGCAATAAATTAAAGACGGTGTTTTAGAGAAGGAGAGAAACACTTAAGATGATTTGTTCACTAATTATGAGTTTACTTTCTGTTCTGACAAGGTGGGATTTTCTTTTTCTTGGTAGAAAGAGAATGATCATATTTAAAGGAACTAAATATATTAGTTGAAACAATAGGAAAAAGGGAACCCTTAAGAATTTAGAAGTTTGGGTATCAAATAAGGGCAATTTGCACACCGAATCAACACAAAACTTAAGAACTATTTTAAAAGAAACTTAGGTCTCAATGATATGATGACCAATTTAAAGAATTATAACTGCAATGAAAACTTAAGATGTGAGAGAAACTCTACTTTCACCCACATATTTCAAACTGATGCCATTTAATTTCAACAGCCAACTATTTTGAATACAAATTAATACAGCTTCATTGGAAACAGAAAAAAGAATTAAAGTACAACAAGATAACACTCACCGCAATCCCGAGAAGAGTTGTAACAATTAAAATTGGAAGGCCGAGAATAGTATTTCCATAGATGTCTATTTGGCCAGAAGCATCTGTTTTGGTGATTTTTGTGATCACCTGACAACATAGAGCGATCAGCGGTCCGGTTATCAGAATTGTTGATAGAAATATAGAACCCACATCTGGCCCAAATACCAGCCTCCCTCCACAGGCGAATTTCTACAAACAGTTTCAGTGCATGCAATCGTTAATTTAGGATGAATTAGAAGCCCTTCGTTCAATCACTTTTTTTTGGTGTGTATTACAGATCTACGGTATCTGATTATAAAAAAGCAGCATATTGATAGAGGAGAATTAATAAAAAAAATATGTATGAAATTAAGATAAAAATTGATACCAATTCACAAAAGAATGTAAATTGAAAATGGCAAATGAAGAAAGGGGGCGTACATTGCTTCCCTTCCAGACTTGGTACAATCTCCTCCGATTTTGGGACGGCTCCATGGGAAGAAAAATGGAGAAACCCCCTTCCTAGAGGAGAGAGAAAGAGAGATTAGAGTGAAGAGAAAAAAAATTCCAGAAGAGGGTTTCTCTCTTTCTCTCTCTATTCTCCCCTCCTGGCAATTTTGTTAAAATGCTAAAACGGTTTTGGGTCAGAATCAGATGCTGTCCCATCCGTCTCCATCAACCGAGACAGCCATTGCAATCGTCTCTTTCTCTCTCTACCCTTATTGAAGAAACTCCCCTTTTTCTCTCTCTCTCTACAAAGAACAAGCTGCCTATATTTGGGAGGGTGAATGGTCGTTGAAGGAGAGAGAGAGAGAGAGGCTGGCGGGTACAATTAAACTAACTTAAACTATCTTTTTGGTGTTATTTTCGAATTCGTATCCTCTGAGTTAACTCGGATTTTGAGTTTAGATCATGATTGTCCGATTTAAATCCGCACGAATATTAAAGGCCCTGTGCTTAATCGAATTAGTTTGAATTTTGATCGGACGGTCCAGAACTAAACTCAAACGGTGCTTTAATGCAGAGGATTTGGACTCGTTATTTCCGCGGGAATTTTCAACTAACTCATTTCAACGTGGCCAGATGAAATTTCAAGGTGTCAACGGGGTCCACATCAATCTCAGATTATATATTGTCTTGGGATTTATAATGGCCTCATAAGTCATAACTAAGAACAAAACAAATATGTGGGTCCCAAGTCCCAACGGTTGAGTATATTAAAAATAGAGAAAATATTAAAATTATTAAGCTAGTTTTTTGTTTTTCACATTTCCATTTTAGGAAAGCTGAGATATGAATTAATTACCTGAGATATCTTAAATTTTGAGTTGATGTGAAAAAATTAAATCCTTCAGATTTTTAAAACATAAAATTTGAAACGATTTATTTTCTATTAATAATATTCGGTGAATTTACCAAATAGACTCTGTATTGAAAAAAAATGTTTGATTTATTAACCCTAGTAAAATAGTATATAGAGTAGAACTATGATGTTCTTAAACTCATCAAGCCTATCGAATTGGCTTCAACAACGAGTCAGAACTGTTGAAATTAATCTACTTTACGAGTAATGCATTTAATTGCAAAATTTATAAATTTTTGAATTAATTTAGTATAATGTCAAATGATAAAAAATAATGAAAAATGAATGTGTTAAAATTAAGTTAATTAAGCCTTTTTTTATTACTGCTAGAATTTATAATAATTTAATTTGAAAATTATTATTTTTGCATATAAAATTTTTATTTGTGAAATAAATTGGTTTCAATGGATTAGATTCCTTAATAAGCACTCTAGTTCTACTCTACAGTATATAGAAGTTTTTAAATTATAGTTGATTCATTATGTTAAGAATATTTTTTATAATATGAAACGCTCAATTTAAATAATATTATATAGCATCTAGGGTATTGCATTGCGACGAGAGTTGACATTTTTTTCTAGACATAGAATCCATCAGTGTTATAGTATATAAAGATGGATATTCCATAAATTTAATGAATTTATATTTAGTGGTTTAGAGCATCTGCATCACTGGTATTATTAGAGTTTCTAATCTGAGGTGGCAGTTTCTAATACAGTTTCAGGATATGAGAGGGTTTCTTATTTAGAAATTATGGAGTAAAGTTTCTTATTAATAAACTGTTTATAAACTCTATGTTGGCTAAATAATTGGCTCAAATTATTTCTCTCTTTTAATTTGTTACTGATGTGATTTTATAGAAACTCTAAAATTAAATTCAGAAATGTGAGAGTTATAAACTTTAGAGATCTTAATTTCTAAAAAGTGATTAACAGTTATTTAAAAACTAATTTGAGTTGCTGGGATGTATTTGCTATTTCAGTTATGTCAAATTTAATTATTTTCTTATAATGATGAAAGTAGCTGTATGGTGAGCGACGACATTGACATTCTAGTGAATAGTAGTACATTGTTAAACTACGAGGATCTCTTAAAAAATATTTAATCATTTTAATTGGATTACAAACTGTTGATGATTGAAATAAAAAGTGATTGGTTAGAATTAGATGTTGATCAAATAAGTGTCCAATTTTGACCATATAGTTCTAAATTTTTGCGAGATATTGAACCCAATAGAAGCGCTAATTAATCTTAAATATTTTTTGTAAGTGTTGGGGAGAACTAAATAATTAATCGATACATATAGAGAAAATAATATAAACTATTTTTAATTATTTTATTTTAACATATAAATTTTAGAAATTTCGTTATTAGAAAATATTAAAACGAAGACATAATAGAGACACAAATAATAGTGATATAAGATATTTGAACCCCGAAATTTTTATCAATATCCTAAAAAAAATAGCAAATCTACCCTCCTCACTGAAACAATTTTAAAAATAACCTAACCGCTTCACGTTGGGGCGGTCAACTCCCAACACCAAACCGTCCCTCAGCGGGGTAGTCAGCTCAAGACCAAATCGCCTCCCAGTGGGGTGGTTTAGTATTGCCTATATATGGGAGAGTACCCCTTCTGTTTTTTATCCCATTCATTTCAAATTTTCACTCTCTCTCTCATGTCTTTCTCTCTTTCTCCAGATTTTCGCCTCCTCTTTTGCATATAAGTCCCTCAACTTTTTTGTATTTTATTTTTTAGTCCAAAATTGTTAGAAATTGTTTAGATATTGTCCAAAATTATTTAGAAATTGTTAGAAATTGTTTTCAATTAATATAAATTCGCGCTCCATTGTTCTTCTTTCTTTTCGAGTATTAAGGGTGTCGGTTTGTTTCGAAGGTTAAGGGTGTGGGTCGGGAAGGCGGAGGAAGACGCAGAAAAGACGGAGACGATAAGGATGGGAAGGAAAGTTTAGAACGGTGTGGAAAGGAAAGGGGAAAAAAGGTTGTACAAAGGTTTAGGCGGTGAAAGGTGGAGAAGAGGAAAGGAACAAATATCAAGAGTGAGGAAGTGAACAGGTGGCGAGAGTGAGCAACGACACTGTATTTTCATTTTTGGGACTAATTAGAGAGGCGAAGGCTGAGTAATTTGGAATGACATGAGCATACGTCAGCGGAGCACATCCTGAGCCTTTGATTTTATATCGGACAACACAAAAGCGGAGTGCTACTGTTCATTCTACAGTAACACCCCATCCAAAATTAAGGTATTTATAATATATGAAGCATCACAAATGAAAGTCCTTTTGGTATCAAGATTCGTGCTCGAAACGAGGAGTTTTTATGTAGGAACCAAAATCTCTGTCAATGGATGAGTGCATATATTATGAGTGGCGGATCTAAAGTCAAGCCATAAGTGCTTAGCCATTTATATGATTTTAAAAGTTTAAATAATGTATATTGAAATTTAATTAAATTTATAATTTTTAAGTTTTTATATAGTTAAACTTCTTTATAAAATGTCTATTGGTTAGAAGTTATTTTTGTGGTTGTGAAAAATTGAATTTAAATTCTTTATATTTTATGTTTTGGTCCTCTTAATAAAAAATTTCTAGTTCTGTCCTTATTATTTTCTAACTAAATTGTTGATCTTATTTTATTTTTTCAGTGCATACCGTCACAATTAAAATGAATGTGTTAATCGATTGATAATGTTATTTGAGAGTAAATTATTATTGACGTGTTTTGTTATAAATCTAACGATTTGAACTCAAAAAGAAAAGAAAAGAAAAATGTTAGCCCATAATCTTGTCATCAATGCATTCTCTGCAAATCATTGACCAAATCCAATTTGGATATTTTTATTTCATGTCGTATTTGTTATAGTGAAAGGACAAAATTTACAAATACATTACAATAATTTTTTTGTAGTTATAATTTAAGTTGATAATAAAAATTTTATATATCATATTAATATATAGCTGGATTTAAAGATCGTTTACTTGTTGAATTGATTCGTGATTCGTGGTGTAGTAATCTGGTCTATATGTCTGAAAAGAAATAAGATTATATTCAAAGGGGCTAACTCGTTATCTTTTCATAATTATAACATAAGTACTGGAGATTTTGGGGTACAGGGCGGGAGAAAAATTTGAACTTCTCATATATATAATTTTTTTTATGAGATCGACTAATACGCTTCCATAAGTACTTCAATACTATATGCTTATAAGTTATTTTTGCATTTTCAAAGTCCAAACAGCCGATCCGAACCGTTCAATATGATATCCATATTAAAACATGCTTGGAGACCAAATTTACATTTTTTGGAATTTTTTTACTATTTTTTAAGATAGGTAGAAAATCCATTGATTTATTTCAGAAGATTATGGACCATAAAAACAGTGATTTCCTACCTACCTTAGTAGTAAAAAAATTTAAAAAAAATGTAAAATTTGGTCTCCAAGCACGTTTTAATATGAATATCATGTTGAACGGTTTGGATTAACTATTTGGATTTTTAAAACGCAAAAATGACTTATAAGTATATGGTGTTGAAGTACTTAATTATGGAAGCGTATTAGCCAATCTCATTTTTTATTGATATACCAATAAATCATACTTATTTTTAGAAAAGTTTGGACCCTTTATAAACACAAAATTTGAGCCCTAATATTTTTTTTATTATATATACAAACTAAATTTTTTTTTAGCCTCTTGAATCTTGGAGTCGGGGGCGGTCGCCTTGGTGCTCTGCACCGAGGCCGGCCATGTCTATGTATTTATAACAATACATATTTTCTACATAGAGTCATAGAGAACTAACAAAAATATGTCCTTAACTAAACTCAAACGGTGCTTTAATTCAGAGGATTTGAACTCGTCATTTCAACGTGGCCAGATGAAATTTCAAGGTGTCAACGGCCGACATTTTTATTAATATCCAAAGTTAATTACAAATTAATAATTATACCCAGAATACCTGAGTTTTTCGAAAAATGTTCAAACCGGCCAGATTCTGTCCGGTTTTTTTTTTTTTTATTTATAGAGAGACACTATGAAGAATAAGATAATGAAATCTAACACTGAAAATTTGAATTTTTTGTTTAAATTATTTGTTAGATTACTTCTTTTGATGTATAATTAACATATTTATTACTAAAATACGCTAAATTACTTGAAATTATGTTGAATTACACTATATTACATTAATTACGCTAAATTATGCTAAATTACGTTAAATTATATTGAATTATGCTAAATTATATTAAATTATGTTAGATTACTTCTTTTGATTTATAATTAGCATATTTATACTAAAATACACTATATAACTTGAAATTATGTTGAATTACACTATATTACGTTAAATTACATTAAATTATGTTGAATTACGCTAAATTATGTTAAAATACTTGAAATTATGTTGAATTACACTCTTATGTTAAATTACTCTAAAATACGGTAAATTACGGTAAATTACATATGAATATGGATGATATCTTTACTGAGAAGGCGAAAAACGACGACGAAACTTCAAACGGCCATAAAACGGCGCTCGAGTGTCCAATTTTAGCAAATGACAACTTTTCGGAAAGCTTGCGAAAATACGCATGCGTCAGTGCCATGATAATGGATTTCAAAATTCAGAATTGCCAAAAAACAAATGGAAGAGCCTCAAAACTTGAGTTGAAGTTTTCGATTAAGATTTTCATTTCTATTATTCAATCTAAGTAGCTCAGTAAATTAGTTATATAATGAACTTGTAGAATACCAATTTTTACTATTTTTGAAATTTTTTTACTATTTTTTATGATTTATGAAAGATGGTACAAAATCGGCCTAATTTAGCGTAATTTTAGTTTAGCGTAATTTACCGTATTTCATTATAATTAGCGAAATTAGTGTAATTTAGCGTAATTCAACATAATTTAGCGTAATTCAATGTAATATAGTGTAATTCAACATAATTTCAAGTAATATTTAGCGTATTTTAGTATAAATATGCTAATTATAAATCAAAATAAGTAATCTAACAAATAATTTAAACAAAAAATTCGAATTTTCAATGTTAGATTTCATTATCTTGCTCTTCATAGTGTCTCTAATAAAAAAAAAAGGAAGGAAGAAACCGGCTAGAAACCTGGTCGGTTTGGGCATTTTTCGAAAAACCAGGGATTCCGGGTATAATATTAATTTGTAATTAACTTTGGATATTAATAAAAATGTCGGGTCAACGGGGTCCACATCAATCTCAGATTATATATTGTCTTGGGATTTATAATAGCCTCATAAGTCATAACTAAGAACAAAACAAATATGTGGGTCCCAACGGTTGAGTACATTAAAAATAGAGAAAATATTAAAATTATTAAGCTAGTTTATTTTTCACATTTCCATCTTAGGAAAGCTAGAATCAAGTTCCATCAAGAATTTTATAGCTCAAGCCTTCAGTTTCGATGAACAGTTTTGTCCTTAAATATGAATTAATTACCTGAGATATCTTAAATTTTGAGTTGATGTGAAAAATTTAAATCCTTCAGATTTTTAAAACATAAAATTTGAAACGATTTATTTTCTATTAATAATATTCGGTGAATTCCAAATAGACTCTGTATTGAAAAAAAAATGTTTGATTTATTAACCCTAGTAAAATAGTATATAGAGTAGAACTAAGATGTTCTTAAACTCATCAAGCCTATCGAATTGGCTTCAACAACCAAGTCAGAACTGTTGAAATTAATCTACTTTACGAGTAATGCGTTTAATTGCAAAATTTATAAATTTTTGAATTAATTTAGTATAACGTCAAATGATAAAAAATAATGAAAAATGAATGCGTTAAAATTAAGTTATAATTAAGCCTTATTTTTATTACTGCTTGAATTTATAATAATTTAATTTGAAAATTATAATTTTTGCATATAAAATTTTTATTTGTGAAATAAATTGATTTCAATGGATTAGATTCCTTACTACTCTACAGTATATAGAAGTTTTTAAATTATAGTTGATTCATTATGTTAAGAATATTTTTTATAATATGAAAGGCCCAATTTAAATAATATTTTAGAAAGTACAAGAATTAAGTTCAATCAACAATTTTATAGCTTGTAAGGTCTTCTGATTGGACTTTTACTGTGCTCGTGGGAAAAAAAATTCACTCCGAGTGAATTTTTTTTTTCCACGGCAACAGTATTTCGCCGAACAGAGCCTTAGTTTTTGTTAGACGTGGTGTTCATAAGAATTTAGTATAAAAAAGTTTATTAACATATTTCATGATTATAAAACATGATGTATTTAAATTTTCTCTTTAGAAAGAGTGAGAATAAACTATAAAGTCCTATCAACAATTATAATGCGACGAGAGTTGACATTTTTTTTAGACATAGAATCCATTAGTGTTATAGTATATAAAGATGGATATTCCATAAATTTAATGAATTTATATTTAGTGGTTTACCATTTCAGTTATGTCAAATTTAATTATTTTCTTATAATGATGAAAGTAGCTGTATGGTGAGCGACGACATTGACATTCTAGTGAATAGTAGTACATTGTTAAACTACGAGGATCTCTTAAAAAATATTTAATCATTTTAATTGGATTACAATCTGTTGATGATTGAAATAAAAAGTGATTGGTTAGAATTAGATGTTGATCAAATAAGTGTCCAATTTTGACCATATAGTTCTAAATTTTTGCGAGATATTGAACCCAATAGAAGCGCTAATTAATCTTAAATATTTTTTATAAGTGTGTGGGAGAACTAAATAATTAATAGATACATATAGAAAATAATATAGACCATTTTTAACTTATTAATTTTAACATATAAATTTTAGAAATTTTGTTATTAGAAAATATTAAAACAAAGACACAATAGAGGCACAAATAATAGTGATATTTGAACCCCCGAAAGTTTTATTAATACTCTAAAAAAATAGCAAATCTATCCTCCTCACTAAAATAATTTTAAAAATAACCTAACCGCCCCATGTTGGGGCGGTCAACTCCCAACACCAAACCGTCCCTCAGTGGGGCAGTCAGCTCAAGACCAAACCGCATCCCAGTGGGGCAGTTTGGTATTGCCTATATATTGGAGGTTACACCTCCCGTTATTTACCCCATTCATTTCAAATTTTCACTCTCTCTCTCATCTCTTTCTCTCTTTCCAGATTTTCGCGTCCTCTTTTGCATGTAAGTCTCTCAACTTTTTTGTATTTTATTTTTTAGTCCAAAATTGTTAGAAATTGTTTAGATATTGTCTAATATTGTTTAGAATTACTATAAATTGTCCAAAATTATTTAGAAATTGTTAGAAATGGTTAGAAATTAATATACATTGTTAGAAATTATTTAGAAATTGTTAGAAATTATTTTCAATTAATATAAATTCGCGCTCCATTGTTCTTCTTTCTTTTCGAGTATTAAGGGTGATCTTTTTGTTTCGAAGTTTCATGGTGTGGGTCGGGAAGGCGGAGGAAGACGCAGAAAAGGCGGAAACGGTAAGGATGGGAAGGAAAGTTTAGAACGGTGTGGAAAGGAAAGGGGAAAAAAGGTTGTACAAAGGTTTAGGCGGTGAAAGGTGGAGAAGAGGAAAGGAACAGGTATCAAGAGTGAGGGAGTGAATAGGTGGCGATAGTGAGCAACGACACTGTATTTTCATTTTTGGGACTGATTGGAGAGGCGAAGGCTGAGTAATTTGGAATGACATGAGCATACGTCAGCGGAGCACATCCTGAGCCTTTGATTTTACATCGGACAACACAAAAGTGGAGTGCTACTGTTCATTCTATAGTAACACCCCATTCAAAATTGAATCCATATCCTCGACGGTACCGTAAAAGATTCTCTTTTACAGTTAGCTATTTACGGTTTGAGATTAACTCTCAGCCGGTTTGGGATTCGGGCTAACGCAGGGGGCAGTATTATTGGGCTTTGAGATTCATGCCATGTTAAAAAGAACAGTCCAGGTCAAGTAATTGTAAAAAATTCCCTTTTACGGTACCGTCGGTGATATGAATTCTCCAAAATTAAGGTATTTATAATATATGAAGCATCACAAATGAAAGTCCTTTTGGTATCAAGATTCGTGCTCGAAATGAGGAGTTTTTATGCAGGAACCAAAACCTCTGTCAATGGACGAATGCATATATTATGAGAGGCAGATCTAAAGTCAAGCCATAAGTGCTTAGCCATTTATATGATTTTAAAATTTTTAATTATGTATATTGAAATTTAATTATATTTATATTTTTTAAGTTTTTATATAGTTGAACTTCCTTTATAAAATGTCTAATGTGTGTTTTATGGTCTAGTGGTTAGAAGTTATTTTTGTGGTTGTGAAAAATTGAATTTAAATTCTTTATATTTTATGTTTTAGTCCTCTTAATAAAAAATTTCTAGTTCCGTCCTTATTATTTTCTAACGAAATTGTTGATCTAAAGAAAAAAAAAATGTTAGCCCATAGTCTTGTCATCAATGCATTCTCTGCAAATCATTGACCAAATCCAATTTGGATATTTTTATTTCATGTCCTATTTGTTGTAGTGAAAGGACAAAATTTACAAATACATTACAATAATTTTTTTTGTAGTTATAATTTAAGTTGATAATCAAATTTGTATATATCATATTAATATATAGCTGGATTTAAAGATCGTTTAATTGATTCGTGATTCGTGGTATAATAATCTGGTCTATATGTCTGAAAAGAAATAAGATTATATTCAAAGGGGCTAACTCGTTATCTTTCATAATTACAACATAAGTACTGGAGATTTTGGGTACAGGGCAGGAGAAAAATTTGAACTTGTCATATATATAATTATTTTATGAGACAATACGCTTCCATAAGTACTTCAATACTATATGCTTATAAGTTATTTTTGCATTTTCAAAGTCCAAACAGCCGATCCGAATGTTTTAATATGATATCCATATTAAAACATGCTTGGAGACCAAATTTACATTTTTTGAAATTTTTTTACTATTTTTTAAGATAGGTAGAAAATCCATTGATTTATTTCAGAAGATTCTGGACCACAAAAACTGTGATTTTCTACCTACCTTAGTAGTAAAAAAATTAAAAAAAATGTAAAATTTGGTCTCCAAGCACGTTTTAATATGAATATCATGTTGAACGGTTTGGATTAACTATTTGGACTTTTAAAACGCAAAAATGACTTATAAGTATATGGTGTTGAAGTACTTAATTATGGAAGCGTATTAGCCAATCTCATTTTTTATTGATATACCAATAGATCATACTTATTTTTAGAAAAGTTTGGACCCTTTATAAACACAAAATTTGAGCCCTAATATTTTTTTTTTATTATATATACAAACTAAATTTTTTTTTAGCCTCTTGAATCTTGGAGTCCGGGGCGGTCGCCCTGGTGCCCTGCACTGAGGCCGGCCATGTCTATGTATTTATAACAATACATATTTTCTACATAGAGTCATAGAGAACTAACAAAAATATGTCCTTAACATTAGGGGTGTCAATGGGTATGGTATGAGTCGGGTGGAGACATTTTCATACCCATATCTGCCTCATCGAATACGATATGGGTCGGATAAACAGCTAAAAAGGTACCACTGACACCCCTACTTAACATCCACTACAGTCTACATACTAAATATAGAACGTAATTAATTCTTCACCTACTAACCAAAACCAGCCTGCTAAATAATACCTGTTATTAATAAATGATGACATATCAAGTTCTGTTTAATGGATAAATTAAAGTGCATTCATCATTGGATTTCTAATCTACTTAGAAAATTTATACATTGGATGAAAATTAAGATGAACAATTTAATTGAGACCTGTCAATGGAACTGATTGGAGGCAAATAGTATAGGCCCATTAGAAAAGCCCTTAATTGACTTAAATCTCATGTACTAAACCACATTCACAAGCTGAGTCATGATTGAACTTACTGATCAAGAAATTGGCATAGCATCATGCCAGAACTACAAGCGGAGCCACTTTCACACTAACACAGCTTTACACACACATAACATACGCACCAAAAAAATTACATAGCTAGCTATTGCCCAATCCACTAAATCCAACCCCATTTATTCAAACACAGTACAACAGGATTTCAAGTTACAACCATATATACTGAATTTGCTTTCTTTTAACCATCCATGCGAATGATGCAACGAATGCCTTCTCCTTTGAGCATGAGGTCGAATGCTGTGTTTATCTCCGAGAACGGAACGCTGTGCGTGATAAATTTCTCCAACTCCAGCTCCTGCATAAAGTATGATGTCGGAGATGTAAATTGAAAAAAAAATCAAATAGCAAGAAATCAGTTTATGAAAAGAGATGCATTTTATAGCATACGCCGGTCATGTATTTCTCGACAACAGAAGGGAGGTCGGTACGGGGCCGGTAGTTGCCAAAGAATGTTCCCTTCAATGTTCTCTCGGTAAGGAAATTGATCGGATGCGTCTTGAACTCAGCATCCTTGTGTGCTACACCAACCAACACTGCCACACCCCATCCCTAGAACATGGAACAGTGTTTGAACTTAGAAAGAGCTATTACTATTAGCATATCTTAATTAATTATATAATTAATATAATGCTGGTATTTACATCATGAACAGATTCAAAAGCTTGAATCATGGCATTTACGTTTCCAGTGCACTCTACGGCCCGATCAACTCCGCCATTAGTCATCTCGGCAAGAACCTAAAATTATTAACAGTGCAAATTCGATCGAATTGAATTTACAATTTCCGTCTAATCAGTAATTTATTATAATAATATGTGTGAGGATGAGAGCTTGTGTTCATGCTAGTTGTCAACCTGCTGCACTGGCTTAGAATGGTCTTTTGGATTCACAAACTCCGTGCAACCAAATTTTCCAGCTAGAAATTAATAGAAAATGATAAATTGAATATTAAATTTAGCTTATTTAAGGATTAATCTTAATATTGGGTCATAACAAAATTCTGATAGGTTTACCCAGTAGAAATTTGTTTGGGTTCACATCAACACCTATAATCCTTGATGCTCCTGACACCCTGGCACCCTCTGCAGCCTAATCACATAATTAACAGATTAAATAATATTAAAATTTCAAAATTGAAACAATTCTCTAAACAACGAGGCTAACAAAAAAAGAAAGAAACATACTGACAAAACCAACAGCCCCTAAACCAAAGATTGCGACGGTAGAACCCTTTGGTGGTTTTGCAACATTTACAGTAGCACCAAAACCTTAACATGGAAATAAGAAGGTTTTTCTAGAATTTTGAAATGATGAATAATTGTATTAAGAAATTGTTCTAATCTTTCAAATGCTACTAGACCTCTTTATAATTGAGGAGAGGGTCTGTAGCCGTTGCCTAGTTGCCTAAATTACAATTTCTAGCTGTTGCCTTGTTGCCTAAATTACAATCTCAGAATATAATCTTGCTAGGTACTATTTTTGCCTTGACAGCTATTGTAGATGCTAGCTTGATTTAATTCCTTAAATTGCCGATGATGATTCTCTGAGGCAATCCTCTATTTCTCAACACTCCCCCTCAAGTTAGGATTGTAAATGTCGATCAATCCTAACTTGCTTGTAATTTTAAAAAATGGTCCTGGTTCTAGTCCCTTTGTGAAGACATCAGCAAGTTGGTCTTGACTCTTCACATATGGTGTTTCGATTTCTTTTGCTTGAATTTTTTCTCGCACAAAATGACAGTCGACTTCAATGTGCTTGGTTCTTTCATGAAAAACTGGATTAGATGCAATATGTCTAGCTGCTTGATTATCACAAAACATTTTTATAGGTTCATGATTTGTGATATTCAAATCGGCTAACACTTGTCTAACCCAAGTTAATTCACTAGCTGTTGATGCCATAGCTCGATATTCTGCCTCAGCACTTGATCTTGCTACAACATTTTGCTTCTTGCTCTTCCATGTGACTAGATTTCCACCTACAAATGTGCAGAAGCCAGTAGTTGATTTTCTATCGAAGCTTCCTGCCCAATCTGCATCGGAATAGCCACACACTTCATTAGAATTATTGTTTTTCATCCATATTCCCTTTCCAGGTGATCCTTTTATGTATCTTAAAATTCTGTTTATTGCTTCTAAATGCGGTGTTCTTGGTGAATGCATGAACTTACTAATTTGACTAACAGCAAATGAAATATCAGGTCTAGTTACTGTTAAATATATTAATTTCCCTACAAGTCTTTGAAATTGATTTATATCTTCTAATGGTTCTCCGTTCTCGGTATTTAATTTGCATTTGTATTCCATAGGTGTTGAAGCAGGTTTTGATCCTATCTTACCTGTTTCTTTAAGAAGGTCTAGTGCATATTTTCTTTGAGAGATAAATAGACCTTTGATTGAATGAGCTACCTCAATGCCTAGAAAATATTTTAATATTCCTAAATCTTTTATATCAAATTTTTTTTCAACTGACCCTTAATCATGTTAATATCTGTTTGATTATTTCCTGTAACAATTATGTCATCTACATAAACTAATACAATAACAATATTGTCATTACTATGTTTGGTGAAAAGAGAGTTATCAGCACTGCTAATTGTAAAACCACATGATTTAAGAAAAAAACTGAGTTTTCCATACCATGCCCTTGGAGATTGCTTCAAGCCATATATGGATTTTTTTAACCTACAAACAAGATTAGAATCTTTCTCTCTCTCATGACCAGGTGGTAGGTTCATATAAACTTCTTCTTCAAGTGTTCCTTGAAGAAAAACATTTTTCACGTCCATTTGGTAAAGGTTCCAACCATTATTTATTGCTACTGAGAATAAAATCCTAACAGTGTTCATTTTTGCGACTGGAGCAAAGGTTTCATGATAATCAATACCATAGGTTTGTGTATATCCTTTGGCCACCAATCTAGCTTTATGTCTTTCTATGGTACCGTCACTATTATATTTTGTTTTGTATACCCATTTACATCCAACTGGTTTTTTGTCTTTTGGTAAAGGCATAATAACCCAAGTATTATTTTTTTCTAATGCCCTAAGTTCTTCTTTCATGGCTTCACACCATACTGGTTGGCATAAGGCTTCTTGGAAATGTTTGGTTCTTCTTGTTGAGAGAGAGAAGTCAAGAAGGCTTTGTATTTTGTCGAAATTTGGTCATAAGAAATAAAATCTTGAATAGGATATGTTACCTTATAAGTCACAAAGTCTCGAAGTCTGGAAGATGGTTGAATTGTCCTTGAAGACCTTCTTACCCTACTTTCTTCATCATTCTCATGATTGTCATTAGTAGGATTATTGTTTTCTTCAATGTCATTTTCTTGCTCACTTGTATTATTTTCATCTCTATTTTCATTTTCGGTCAAGGTTATCACATCTTGAGTATGGTTGGTTGGTAACAATACTCTACTTTGACTATTGGTAGTAGGCTCACTAATCTCTTCCTTTAAAAAATAAGTTTCATTTTCGTTAAAAACAACATCCCTTGAGATGAACATTTTTTTATTAATTGGATCATAACACTTATATCCCTTTTTGTGTGTTGAATATCCTAAGAAGATAGCTTTTGTTGATGTGGAATCAAATTTATCTTTTCTTTTTTTATGAACAAAGCACACACAACCGAAAGTTCTTAGATGATCAATATTAAGTTTTCTTTGGTAAAGTATTTCTAACGGACTTTTATTTTCTAACTTAACACTAGGGAGTCTATTAATTAAATATGTGGCCGTGAGTATTGCATCTGACCAATATTGCCTTGGGACATTCATTTGAAATAAAAGTGCTCTTGTCATTTCTAATAAATGTCTATTTTTCCTTTCTGAGACTCCATTTTGTTCTGGTGTATTAATACAAGTCGTTTGATGTAAAATTCCCTTATTTTTGAAAAATTGAGAGAAATTATTATTAACAAATTCTGTGCCATTATCTGACCTAAATATTTTAATTTTTGTACCAAATTGATTTTCCACTAAAGTAACAAATTCTTGAAAACATTGGAAAACTTCACTTTTTGATTTAAGTAAATATAACCAAGTGGCACGAGAAAAATCATCAATAAATAAGACAAAATATCTAAATTCATTATATGAAGTAGTAGGAGCGGGTCCCCATACATCAGAATGTATTAATTCAAATGGTGCTTTACTTTTGCTAATTGATAAAGAAAATGGAAGCCTAGTTTGTTTAGCTAATTTGCATATATCGCAACTAATACAATTATTTAAAGGAAAATTTAAAAAAGAATTTAAAATTCTATCAGAAGGATGTCCAAGTCTCTTGTGCCACAACTTGTTTTCACTAGATAGCTTGGTTGCGCATAAATTAATTTTCTGATAATTCAAAATATAAAGTCCCTTGTCATAGAATCCCTCACCAATCATCATCCCTGCTATTTGGTCCTGAAATTTAACATTGTTTTTTGAAAAAAATACATCACAATTAAATTCTTGTGTAATTTTGCTTACTGAAATTAAATTTGTTTTAAATGAATCTATATATAAAACATTTTTAATTTCCTTGGAGAAGAGATTAATGGTGCCTATACCAGTAACGGGTACTTTGGTTCCATTAGCAACTAAAATATATTGGTCATTTGTGCACATGTCTAGGGTCTTAAACAAATTTTTGTTGCACATCATATGATCAGTAGCACCCGTGTCTATTATTAATTGACTGGTAGGTAAATATTTAACAGAATTTAAAGTAATACCACATGAATTAGTGTTCTGTCTGGCAAGCATCACAGAGAGTTGCTCCATCAGCTGCCGCATAGAATCCCCACCAGATGAGGAGCTCGGTTCACCTGGACCGTGTGTGTCTGTTGCGCCAGAAGAAGGGAGAGGTCCCTGCGCCTGAGCCGCGTAGCCCTTGCTTTCGCTCTCCCCCTTTCGTTTTTCTCCATCTCGGTCGCCGCCTCCTCCTCTCCACTTTTTCGGCCGGAGATGAGGATGAAGAAACCAACACCTTTCTTTTGTGTGCCCGGTTTTCTTGCAGCAATCACATCTCTCATTCTCCTTGCTCTTCGGTGGGTTAGGGTTTTGAGATTTGTTGAAGGAGAGGAAGGCTTGGTTCTCTGAGGTGTCGCCGGTCTGGGGGTTGGTGTGCATGACATCGCGCCTCGATTCCTCTTGTTCTAAGAGAGCGACGATGGATTCGAGAGAGGGAAGGTTGGCTCCGAAAAGGATTTGTTGCCGGACGTGTTCGTAACTCTGGTCCAGGTTTGCTAAGAATTGAAATGTTCGATCTTGATTTTTTCGTTCTTGGATTTTTTCTGGATCTGTGGTATCGGGTTGGTGGATGTCTAATTCATCCCATTTAGCCTTCATTGCCCCGAAATATTGTGTGATGGATTTCTGGTTTTGTTTGATTTGGGCAATGTCATGTTTGATTTGGAAGATGTGGGCAAAGTTATTTTGTTTACCGAACATTTTGTTGATTGCTGTCCACATCTTGGCAGAGGTTTCGGTGCCATGTATAAAAAGCTCGCTAATTTCTGGTTGCATGGAGTTTAGAAGCCATGACATGATTAGATTGTCATGGATCTCCCATTCGTCTTTGTTTGCATCAGCCTTTTTCTTGTCACCTGTGATGTACCCATACTTGCCTTTGCCTTTGAGTGAGATTATTGCTGATTTGGACCATGACTGGTAATTTTTTCCATTGAGTAACATGGGAGTTAATTTCAGTGAGGTGTTGGCATCAATCTGAATTTTGTCGGCCATTGTTGTTCTGGTAAAAATACCAGGTTGTGTGTTTTTGGTGTTTGTGGGTGTTGCTCTGTACCTATTGCTGGTACAGAAAGAGCTCTGATACCATCTAGAATTTTGAAATGATGAATAATTGTATTAAGAAATTGTTCTAATCTTTCAAATGCTACTAGACCTCTTTATAATTGAGGAGAGGGTCTGTAGCCGTTGCCTAGTTGCCTAAATTACAATTTCTAGCTGTTGCCTTGTTGCCTAAATTACAATCTCAGAATATAATCTTGCTAGGTACTATTTTTGCCTTGACAGCTATTGTAGATGCTAGCTTGATTTAATTCCTTAAATTGCCGATGATGATTTTCTGAGGCAATCCTCTATTTCTCAACAGTTTTTCTTAGATGTTGATAAATTCTCACACTATCTTTCCGATTTCCAAATTGAAAACAACATGTGGCATTGAGATTTAGGAGCTTAATCCAATACTTACCGGTACAAAATCCACAGCTGAGGACACAGACTTTGTCGAGTGGGGCCTCAGGGTTGATCTTGGCAATGCATCCGCTATGAACCACAGTATACTCACTGAAGGTGGAGGTGCCGAGGAAATGGTAGATGGGCTTACTGTTGATGGAGAAGCGGGACTGTTCGTCGCCGATCATGACACCTCGATCGGTGTTGATGCGTAGTAGGTCACACATATTACTTGCTTCAGACGTACAGTGTGCGCATTCCTTGCATTCGCCGGTGAATACGGGGAGTACGTGGTCCCCCGGTGCCAGCTCATCCACCCCCTCGCCTACACTCTCCACAATCCTTTCATTAAAAGGAAAATTATTAAGCTAATTAATAAGATACTTAGCAGCTACTTAAGCAACAATTGTCATACTTTAAATGATCATTGCCAGAATTTATAACAGTGATACTGTGATAGAATTAGAGTGTTAACCAAACCTAGCTCAATAGTCAATGTTGTGCTTCTAAAGTTAGATAATCTTTGCAAAGAATTTAAGCTAATAAATTCAAATAAAAGAGAAAATCAGATAAAAGGGCACTACCCTCCGGCTTCATGGCCTAAGATCCGAGGAAAGACACAAGTCTGACCCTGATAAAAAAATAATACATATTAGTCACAAATCACACACACACACACATAATTTGGAAAAGAAACTAAACATTAACTTTTTTTAGTAAAGATGATAAAGTTATTACTGACCTTAGCTTCCCAGAAATAGACATCGGTATGACATAAGGCAGTGTAGAGGATTTTGATGCGCACCTCCATGGCTTGTGGTGGTGCCACCTCTACCTCCTCTATTACCAGTGGCTTTCCTGCCTCCCATGCTATAGCAGCTGTTATCCAAATTATTAATTTTTTTTAGGACCAATTTGTAAATTACACATTTTTGATGATTTTGTTCATACTACTAATATTAATTTCAATTGTAGTTGTGTGCTGAAGAATTAGATACTAACATACATCTCAAAAAACAATTAAAACATTAACAAATTTTAAATAAAAATGATTTCCAGTGTCAACCTCTACATTTGATGAGCTTTCCGGCAGTGCTTGTCATTCTAGCTAATTTCTATGTGACACTAAAATTCTACAGAAAGTTAATTCACACCTTCAAATCTCACTCAGTGAATTACAGTGGGTAGTGCTGGATCTATCAAAGGCATTAGTATATATAGCCATATAGCTACAACAGATGGAAAAGTCACACTAGATGATAACCCAAGGTTTCATTTTCAACGAGTGCTCACAATTTTCTCTGATTTTCGAGGTGGGATTTTAGAGCATTTACATCCCTGATACTATTAGAGTTTCTAATCTGATCTTAGAGCATCTACATCCCTGGAAGATCCATTGAAAATCAAATATAATATGAATCTCCATTTTTTATTAAAGTGAAATTATTTTGAGAACCTTCAAAATCTGAAAGGGGGCAATCCTTTGTAGATATTACGGCTGAATACTTAAAAAAACTGAAATTATTTTGTACCTTTCTTCGAGAAGAGCTTTGCTTGTAGGAAATATGATTCATTAAAAATTAAGGAATGATATGATACAAACTATTTGATAATTAATAAAAATTGCCCAATAAAAACTTAATAGCACTTCAATATTTTTTAATACTTCTAATTTAGGATGGACCATTACCAGCAATCGCTATTAGAGTTTTATATTTTGTATATAGAGAAAAATTTGGTGCCACCAGAATATTCATCAACTATAAAAAGAGTCCGGCTACTATAACATCAGTGGCATTTCAGTCTATATAACACCAACTCCAAAACCTATCAAATCGACTTCAAACGGTGAATCCAAACCGTTCAAACCGATCTACTTCATTAGTTGTGCATTTACATGCAAAATTTATAATTTTTCGAATTTATTTATTATCAAGTCAAGCAGTCATGTAATCATATCCACAAGAAGAACTTATAATAATAGAGAAATTTAATGCGTTAATTTGCAGATCAGGCTACTCAAATAAAGCCCGCAGTAACTACTCTGCTAATAATTGGTGGATTTTGGAGACTAGTTGCAATGCATTGCCATCAAACTGAGTCGGCCACGAAAACGATAACAAAGACCGACAGTGGACTTGTCAGATTCCATTTTTTGGTCTCCTATTGGATTTTTTCTTTTCAAAATTGAACCAAATTTAATATTTTTAAGAAAACAAACACCATTAATTTGGTCAGATTGTATAGAAGGGCAATAAAATAGCTCCACCGAATCCAGCGAATCGGTGGAGCAAACGTGTTTTTGCCTCTACCGATTCTTTGAATCAGTGGAGTTGAAATATTTAAAATTGGTTCTATTTAAAAAAAAAATCCTCCTATTGTGTGTGCTATTTCATATTTTTGTTCTTAAACTATGCTCTCACGAGTCGTGACGAGTCACATCCGTCCCAAATACTATCCTATTTTTACTTGATAATTATTTATCTTATTTATATTATGTTTTTCCCGAATACCAGCAAAGGTCAGACTTTTTGCGTATCTGCTGCTTCATGACAGAATCCTGACCCATGAGGTAATGTTTCGAAGACACATGAGTTGTGACGGAAGATGTGCTTTGTGCGATTCCTGTGAGCTTGAGACAGCACACCACCTTTTCTTTGCATGCACTTATGCGACTAAGGTCTGGAGAGAAGTAGAAATTTTGTTGCGATTTAAACTCATGTACAGGGCACACACGGTAAGCCAAACTTGGGAGGTATCCAAATCTCGATGTGGTTCGGTCAGTAAACGGGTCTGGGCATCGCGTTTCATGAGCACTGTTTGGTTTCTATGGCGACAGAGGAATGACAAAATCTTCCGCAGTAAATACTGCCCGCCAAAGGTACTGGCAGCAAGGGCAATGGAAGAAGGAACTCATTGGTTAAAATTCTGTATGGGGGCGGCTACAAAAAAGGGTATAGGCTAGTCAGGGGACATCTGTACTGGGAGAATATCACTTTCTATAGCACTTTGGTTATGTTAGATTGAGCGGTTGTAAACACTGTTGTAAAGCTGTACCGGATTCTTAAATGAAATCCAAACTTAGTAGCTCCTACTAAGCTTTTCAAAAAAAAAAAAAATTGTTTTTCACGAGGAACCCTTCGCTCTTTGGAAGCGTATTCTCTGAGTACTATAGAGATACTGTTCTGTGAACTAATTGGATCTAAATCTTTCTTTGCACGAATCTCAAAGCACAAATAATACTGCCCTGTGCCATACCCGAATAGTTACTGTTTTTGAGTTAATCTGGACCGTAAAGTAAAGTAGTGGGCCCCATCCGTACAGTACTACATGCTACAAATGATACTTGTCCTCGCTGTTTCGCCTAGAGCGATTTTTAACGATTTCAAACCCCCCACCTCTGAATTCGCAGCCTCTGCATTAACTCAAAAAAAATCTTTTGAGTTAATATATCTGGACCGTCCGATTCACTTTAAGATTCGTGCAAACTAGATCTACACTAATATTAAAAGGCCCTGAATTATAGGCTGTGGCCGAATTGGCTCCGTTTAAAATCAGACGGCCGAGATGCGTTAACTCAAAAGATGCTCTTGTGAGTTAATGCTGACGATGCGGACTCAACTCTAACTCTCCGAAATAAATGAGAAATATATTTGATAGGTCCATATGCCAATGGCCCTTAAAAAGCCCAGGCCTGGCCCAATAAAGCACTCCCAGATTAAAATACACAAAAGACCGGCCCAAAACAGAAAAAAACAGAATAGCCCCCCCCCCCCAGAAAACAGGCCACGACCCAAAAACAACCCGGGATTCGGACCCCCTCCCGGGGCCAGCACGAGGACAAAGACAACCCGGGATTCGGACCCCCTCCCGGGGCCAGCCCGAGGACAAAGACAACACGGGATTCGGACCCCCTCCCGGGGCCAGCCCGAGGTTAAAGAGCCCGAGATTCGGACCCCTCCCAGGGCCAGCTCGGGACCAAACAAAACAAGGCTCAAAGCCTAACGTGCCGAACAGCCAGAGAAGGCCGACGCACGGCCTTGCTAGTTCGGCTCGTGACAGATTATGCGGATACTATTGCCTATTATGCAGGCGCCCTCAACAGTATGCGGGCCTCCGTCATTAATGCTGACAAGACCCCGCTACAGTAGGACGCCCCCTATTTAAGGCAGAGAACCCCTCAGAAAGAGGGGACGGCAAGAACTGCATTAATCACACTCACCAACACCAGAGGAGGTATTAAAAAGGGTTAGAGCGTTAATACCCCTCCGACACCCCGCGTGTCCACCGTCTCGGCCCGTTTCTCCCGAACCGGGACGAGTTTCACATTAAGTCACCAGCCTTGGCACGGCCTGTTCCCAGGAGACAGGACGCGCCCGCACCTTACTGGACCGAGTCCAAATACGGCCCGGCCCTAACGGGAAGGGACGTATCAATATTCATTTATGAGAAAAGAGATGAATAAATATGATAATTGCTTGATAAAAAATTATCCATTTTTTTTTAAACCCTGATAGATAAAAAAGTATCCATCATTTTATAGAATTTACAAAAAATATTATCGCTTCAGCTTTTATAGCATAACGAGCTAATAAGAGATTGAATTGAAAAATTGGCGAAAGCGATTTTATATTTTGTCGGAGATCTCTGCTCAAGGTGTTGTGAAATTGATAAACTCATAAACATGTCTCTCATCACTGCACAATGAATTCTCGCTAAATTATTTTCATTTTGGCAAGAATTTTTTTTTGAGAAACCGATAGTGGCTATCAGTTATAATTTCAACAGTTTACATCAATTTACATCAGAATAGAAGATAACCTCATAACCTAAGAATTATGCATCAACAATATTTCGTCCAGAGTGCCACTTCTCTTCTCGCATGACATGCTATCCATTCCGGGCTTGTACTGCAGTTATCAAAAATTTTGCGGTTGCGTGCTTTCCAGAGAAACCACAGGATTGCCAAGAAATAGGATCTCCATTTCTTCCTTGAAATCCTTCTTCTACATACCTGCCAAGACCTATGTACATTAGCATGCAACGTAGCACCAACTCGAATTATGGGAAAACCCATCAGCTCATTCATTTTGGACCAGCAGCGACGGGCTTGAGCGCACCGAAAGAACAGGTGAAAAGCAGTCTCGGTAGGATAGTTTTGGCACACCTCACACCGTGCATTGCATTGCAGCCCGCGGCTTAGCATTACGTCATGTGTTAATAGTCGACCTTGCGCAGGAGGTACCCAAATACCTGAACAGTAGGAGGAACCTGAAGCCGCCAGATGAAACCATACTCCCATTTCGATGCCCCGGCAGTTATAACTTTTTTGTAGTATGAGCTAGCCGAGTACTCACTATTGTTAGACCATAACCAAACGATTGCATCCCGTGACTGTCCCTGCCCGAGTTCACCCTGGAAGAGTCCCTGTTCTTTGGCCATTTGTAGTGAGAGTTTTCGTGTTGAGGGATTCGGTAAACATTGAGAGGCCATTGTCGGGTAAGTCCAAGAGTCAAACCAGTACGAGATCGAAGAACCCTGAGAGATTTTCCATCTAACGGACCAATCAAAGAATAGTCTTATTTTGTGCAGCTGAAGCCAAAAGAACGAACCATGCCTTCTCCAAACTCGGTGTATGTGACCTGACGCTAGATTATATAACTGTGCAATGGTTCGGGTCCATAAAGAGTTGGCGACTGTGTACAACCACCACCACCATCGTAGTAGTAACGACCTATTACGAATGAGGAGGTTAGCAGCACCCATACCGTCATACTCCTTTGGAGTGCATACCATGTTCCAGTTCATTAAAGACATTCCCCTGCGCATCTCTGACCTCCCCTATAAGAAATCTCTTCTTATTTTATCGATTCGTTTGATCACCCAAATCGGTAATAAGAATGAAGACATGAAATATATAGGAATTGAACTCATGACTGAATTCATTAGCTGCAGCCGGCCACCCCGGGAAATCAGCCGGGTCTTCCATCCGCCATTTTAGATTCTAATTTTTCTATGAGTGGCATAAACAACAATTTCGAAGGCCGATTTAGGGTCAAAGGCAATCCCAAATAATTAATTGGGAATTCGGCTAAGGAACATCCTAGCATAGCCGTGATTACAGGCACATGATCAGGGCCAATATTCAGAGGTATCCAGGAACTCTTTGCAAAATTAATCTCAAGGCCGAAAACCGCAGTAAATAATTTGAGTAGAATCTTTAAGGAGATAATTGTAGTAGGCTCTGCATTGGCAATAATAACCGTATCATCCGCATATTGATGAATGATTACCGCCTGCTTCAATTTGCGAGTTAAGTGTGACTTAATTGACCCATTTAGGACCTCTATCATTCGAGTTAGCACATCAACGGCCACATCAAATAACATCGGGGATAAAGGATCTCCTTGTCGTAAGCCTCTCTTGTGATAGAAAAATTCAGATTCAGCTCCATTCATAACAATGCGAGATGTAGCTGTACTGAACAACATATTAATCCATCGATTCCATCTCTTGGGAAAACCACGTGCCTCCATGATTCGGTTTAGATATTCCCAATTTACCGTGTCAAATGCCTTAGCAAAGTCTAATTCAATGAAACATGCCGGCTTGCCGCTGTGTGAGATATAGTGTAGCATTTCCCTCGTCGAGTTGAAGTTTTCAGTGATTTGCCTACCACCAATAAAGGCCGTTTGATTCGAAGAAATCAAATCGGGTAATACAACCCGTAGTCTGTTTGCCAGCAGCTTAGAGATGAGTTTTGGAACTGCATTCATAATGCTAATAGGCCTAAAGTCATTAACTCGAACCAGGTTCTCCATCTTGGGGATCATTACGATGTTTGCTTGATTCATACTTGTTAAATCCAGAGAATGATCATAGAAACTCTGAATCATAGAACATACCGCATCCTTTACAATCAACCAATGCACTTGAAGAAACTCATTCGGGATCCCATCGGGACCCGACGCTTTGTTCTTCGCCAGTTGCTGTACTGCCATTTCTATCTCCATCACAGTTTTGGCAAGAACTTCACAGCGCGATTTTCACGATGAAATGTCATACTGATTGAAATAGTTTCCATCCGCGTCGCTAAAAAACTATGGCCTCTTTCCGATCAAAATTAAAAGCAGCATCTATGTGTGAATGAAATGAAGCATTATAATTCTACAGGCCAGTGACTAGCACCACACAGCACCCGTGCCTTATTGCCTCAGAGAATCCAAACTCGGTAAATAAGTCGTTTTCTACGAAAATCTCGCTGGAATGAAAGATTCTTCCAATCTCTCGATGGAAAAGTTTTATTAAAGTTTCAAAGGGGAAGCTGCATAGGACAAGTATCCTCTCCAATACTGTAAGAGATTCCCTTCACTTTACGGTTTGAGATTAACTCCCAGCCGCTTTGAGATTCGGGCTAGCGCAGGAAGCAATATTATTGGGCTTGATTTGTTCCAAGTTAAAAATAACGGTCCAGATCTAGTAATTGTAAAGATTCCCGATTACAGTACCGGGGAGGATCTGAATTCAGCTGCATATAGTCTCTATTACCCTGTGATCGGAACGAGGCATTTCTCCCTCAAATGAGAAATGGAAATGGAATTGTGGTTCGTTTTGTAATCGGAATGAAAGTTTAGAAGAGAGGTGATTTTATTTGACGGGATTTGAAAGGAGATATTTTCTTTAACGAAATCACAGGAAAAATGGAAGTATTTGGCGAGAAATGATTTCGTCAAACTGAAATTACACAGCTGCCCTTGTCATAGCAGTACCTTACCATAATGCTCATGTATTGACACAATTCTAGTACCTGTGGTGATTAAAGCCTGTGAAATCACTGTGAGTTTCAGGCCTTTGTTTTTTCTTCACCTTCTCTTCGCTTGAGAGATCCTTCTCTCAAAAGTTCACTTTCTCTCACGAAACTACTGTGAGTCCTCTATTTTTTCTCCTCTAGCATGAAGCTTCAGTTTTGAAAATGACGCTTTGCTAGATAATGACATTGTTTTGTAAATTGAGTGAACTTTTGGTATTTTCTTTTACTATCAAATATTAAAATCTTTCATTCAGTTTAACTCTTTCGATTTATAAAATTCAATTCCAAATCCATTATAATCATCTCTTTTCTATTGAATTGAATTCTATTTTACAAAATATTTGTTCCGATCAGAGTGTTAATCATTAATCATCTCCTGTCAATTTACTTTTACTTTTCATTTCCTGTTAATCAATAATTTGTTCCTATTGGGAAATTTGCTTCTGCAATGGTCATTTCTTCTTTATTCGGAGAAAATGTCTTATTGGCTTGACTTGGGAGAACAAGGAAACAAAAAAGTGTAGAGGCATATCTTAATTAATAAGAAAATGTGGTGATATCTTATTATATGATTTCTAACTGTATTTATAGTTCATATGCAAACTTCTCACATGGTATTTGACTATCTGCTTCAGAGCCTGAAACCATTATTATTATAAACTTCAATTGCATGATTTTATCATTTCGTTTGGACCGTCCAATCTAAAGTACTTCGGCCCGAAAAGAACCCAATAGTTCGGCCCAGTTGTTCCGGCCCCTTATTTTTATCCCTGTGAAGTGGCACCAGCGAAGGTTGAGCCTCAGCCACTGGCGCTGTTATACAAAAGGAGCGGGATAAGGTTGAGGCTTATCTCCAGACCAAACTACTCTTACTCTTTGGTTTTTGACGCATGGAAGAGTGACAAGAGAGAGAAGTACACCACCAATGGCACTCCTCCTTCCTTCTTCCCTCGCTCTCATTCCTTCCTCTTCCCATTCCTTGGTTTCTCCTACTCACCGATGCTTCCCCATTGCCTCCCCCAATATCGGTACGTGTTTCTCACTCAATTCTCTCTGATGCATTGGTTTTCGCAAGTACTTCTGTTGCCTCATACATTGATTGGTTAGAAAGGTAATTGGGATTCCGTGTTGATTAGCTTAGGTTCAATGTTGTTTGATTGGTATGAATGTACAGCTTCCGTTCATTCAGGCTTTTTGACGAGCACGTCGTAAGCTATATTAGGCTTACTTGATAGGAGGAGGTAATTGAGATTTTAGTTATAATAGTGGATAGAAATACTCTTAAGTCATTTAGGCCCGAAGCTTGCTTCTGTTTAAATTGAAGTCTTATTTTGTACCGAGGCATTTGTTGTTTGTTACATGTAAAATATTGATTTCTCCTCCAATTCAATCTTCACAACTGGGTTAGTACCATCACAAATTCAATTGTGCATTTTCCGGATCCCTCACAGGTAATCATTATATATTCACAATGCACATTGAAAAAAAAAAATTCCCTTGAACAATTTCTCTCTTATTCCATCGATTCTACGTACAATTCACACGACCAATCACATTACTTAATTGAAGCAAGATTCTCTTTAACTTCATAAGCCCCCCTTTCTCCATTCTCAAGCCACCATTTAGTAGGTAAATCTTGTATTCTTGATTCTACACGTACTTAAAAAGCCTATTTAACATTTGCCCAAGTAGACCAGTTTACTATCCATATACATGTTCCTGCTTAATAATTTAGTCAAAGCGTGCTTTGATTTCTTAGAAGGTTTATTTTGGCCAAAGTATTAGTAATGAATTTCCTATTAACTTGAAATTTCCTAAACTTGATCTTCATAGATGGTTTAGTACCACCACAAATTCACCTGCACTATTTTCAGATTCTTACATTTGAGTTATGCACGCTAGGTAGTCACAAGGTATAGGTACCGTTTTGAATTACTTAGAATCAGACATGGGTGCGCCATGAATTACCATCAAATCTATGATACTCAATTTCCATTTAAGAAATTCTATGATATGCCATCAAATCTAGACATAACGGATTACCATTCTTTAAAGCTAAGATCCTTTTTAACCCATGAATTGCTTCTTTCTTTACCATTCTTGAGATTTACTAGTTGCATCCAATTCTGCCTAGAATGAAGAACTGAGCATTTGCCTGAGTATTTTATCCATTTACATAATCATTCAATTTCTCCAGCTATAAGGCTACCATGGAAGAGCCTCAGCAACTCGGTTCTTCCATTCCGAAAGAAGATTCAGATTCTCACCAGAGCTTCTTCAGAAGCTTCCGGAGAGGAATCCGCTCTCCCCCCGCCTGAAAAGATAGAAGAATCAGTCTCAGTTGAAAACCTCCCGCTCCAGTCAAAACAGCAGCAGAAGTATGAACTGGGGAAGAAACTAAAAGAAAATCGTATTTTGAGGAGAAGGAGGGCGCGGCTATGGAGGAAGAGGCTGCTGAGGAAGAGGGGGAAGTGGACGATTGCCAAAATGAAGAAGGGGGGAAAGAAAGCCAGGAAAGCCAAAGCCAAGAAGAAGAAGGGCAAGAAGAGGAAGTACTGAAGTTTGTTTTCTGAATAAATTTTATTTTCTAAACCAGGTCTGAGGTTTTTCTGCTTTTCTTTTCCATTTTTCGGCGATGTTGTTTTGAATTGATTATTTGATGTACTCTTTCGCATTGCTACATTGGAAAATAGGAAATTTATCAATTTCTCCTGTGCAGTGCTACAGTGCCACCTTTTCCATTGTCAACACTTAATATTTGGTGCATAATAAAATATTCTGATTTAAATCTAACAAGGAAATAACTGTACCATGCCCTGTTTTTTTTTAGTTGTATATTTTGTGGAGTTCTCGTGGTAAGCATGCTGTACCGAAATAAACCATTGTTAGCCAAAACCAAAGTATTCCATTTAACAGAAATTTAAATTAGACTGAAACCAACAAATCTTATGAACTGAACCAAATTTTTTTTTCTGGTAAACTAAAGCTACTCAGTTAACTGAATAAGTTGTATAAGCGCCTGAGACATTTGTCTGTTTCTGTCCACTAGCAGCCTAAAATCACAATTTGCTAAATAATACTTTTGGTGAATTGTTAATTTGGTCCATACGCAATGAAATGTTGATTATGAGTATCTAGTTTAATATCTCATTTAGGAGGTTGGCCACTCTACTTATATAAGCATAGGAGGGCATATGCTTATAAGTCATTTTTGCGTTTTCAAAGTCCAAATAGTCGATCTGAAGCACTCAACATGTTCTTCATATTAAAGTGTGCTTGGAGACCAAATTTTATATTTTTTGGAAATTTTTACTATTGTTTTAGAATTTTTGGAAATCACTGTTTTTCAGATTTTTTATTATTTTTTTACCATATTAAAACACTGTTTTGAAAAATTCTAAAAAAATAGTAAATTTTTTCCCAAAAATGTAAAATTTAGTCTCCAACCACATTTTTTAATATGGAGAACATGTTGAGCGCTTCAGATAGACTATTTGGACTTTGAAAATGCAAAAATGACTTATAAACATATGCCGTCATATGTTTATATAAGTAGTATCCAACCTCCTCATTTAGAATATAATTATGGGAACGAGTTATCCATTGTGGTTTTAATAGTTGCTATATTTAAAGAACAAATTTTTCTTTTCTTTTTAGTAGATGAATGTGAATGTGGTTTTAATTTTGTGTAAATTTTCTTATTTCTGATGCATTAGTGGAGAAACCAAAAATGAAATGGCAGACTGGTACATGGTGGCACACAATCTCATTCTACCCGGTCTGCATTAGATGCAAGGGGTCTTTAAGATTCGTGCCAAATCAAAATAAATGGTCCAGATCTTATTTCACCAGGTCAGGTACCTGACTGGATCTGAATTCGCATTTTCTTGGGGTTAATTCTTTATTTATTCATAAAATGAAAATGTAGGGACTTCTTCAGTAAATCATGGGGAGTAGGCTTTAAAAATTTATGGAAATGAAGGTTTTCTTTTTGCAATTTTTTTTTAAAATAAAAATATTATTTAGTGTAAAACCCCCAGAATTTTGTCATAATGTTGTTTGGATTTGCAAGAGAAATTAGATGCTACCTAAATTATGGCAATTATTATAGGCTATGCATATCATTATTTGCAAGAGAAATTAGACAACAGACTGTAATAATTGCAATAATTAGGGGAGACAAGGCAGTTTGAAATCTAACTCTAATTAAAATCTCATCTTGAATCTAATTTATGTCAGATTTCAATTGCTATTTTGAAAAAAAAAAACCTTTAGTAATCATGATTCCTTAGTGCCTTTTTAAGTCTGGGAGTTCATTGATTTAATTTATTTATTTGAGAAGTATATTATTGCCTGTTTAAAATATGGAATCTAAAACCATGTTTGCACCATGTATGGCTTAGAACGGAAATCCCCAGTGCTAATAACTAAAAATAGAGTCCGGCTAGTATGACATCGGTGTCATATGATACTAACTACAAAATTGATTGGATAGACTTCAAACGATTAATCCAAACCGTTCAAATCGATTTACTTTATGGGTGATGCGTTTACATGTAAACGTTTTATATTTTTTAGTTATTTTAGTAAAAAATCAAGCGGTCAAAAATGTTGAAAAATGAATGCATTAAAATTAACTTAAAAACTCACACATTTGACCGCTTAACTTGATACTACATAAATTCGAAAAATATAAATTTTGCATGTAAACGCACAACTAATTAAATAGATCAGTTTGAACGGTTTGGATTCACTATTTGAAGTCGATTCGATAGATTTTAGAGTTGGCGTTATATAGGCTGAAATGACACTGATGTTATACTAGCCAGACTCCTAAAAATAGGACCAATTCGCAAATTAGTTGTACTATTGATGTGGCAATAGTAACTAATAAAATAATGCATGAAGGGACCAATGCTGGATAATTAAGACAGTGATTATCACAGCATGTTTGCACCTTTTTTTGTAGAGACAAATAGACAATCACAACTAATTACACTAATTCAAAATCTTATTTGCTAGAGACAAAGGAATGATTCATGTCCCCATAATAACTTTTCTCATCTTCCCAATAAAACTATCTCACTTAATCACATCAGATGTATGAGGTCAATTTTCGCATCTGCTTTAAAATTTGTGTGCACGAATCTTAAAGCAGATCGGACGATCCCGAAACCCATCGGACCCAACATGCTCTCCAGTTGTATATATCTTTTCTTTAAAATCAGGCGCCTAGGGGTAGGGTTCAATAAACCCAACCTAACCCATTAATTAAAATTTTATCTGTCTTTTAGTTTACATATCTATCTCGACGGATAATTGTGAGAAGATGGGCCTTTATTGGGTCTCGGATCCACCTTTCGTTTGGATCTAGAATCAATTTGCTGTTAATATATATACTATAACCAATCCACTGTCTGTGGTGCTCGCTGGTGTAACATTTTGTATCACTTGCCAAATGGCTTTCAACTTTTGTAGGATGATCTGTTCAATATTTTAGTTCATATTGACACTATCTTGAGATAAAGAAAAAGCTGATGACTCAGCTTTAATTTACCTTTCCCCACCTGACAATAAAAATGAAATTCAAATTCCTTGACTTCATTTATGCTCAAAAGTCAAAACAAGAATTCAAACAAGAATTTTCTTCAATTAGAATATTTCGTAGTATTATTTTACACACAAGAAAAAAGTCGTTACACTGCACGAGAAAAAAATCATCTCAGAATATTCAAATTAAGAGGCGGTGGAATATGTATATATATTTTCAATTTCTCCATACTATTGAGATTTTGATGTTAACATCTCAGCGCTCTCTTGCTTGTATATCTCAAATTCTAATATGATAACTAGCTTGCTTGAGTATATATCCAATAACATAACTTTTTATTTAATTATTAAGCAAAATATTTTTATTCAGTTTCCGAGTTGTGGGGGATTCAATTAATGCTTGCATCACCATTCACCAATCACACACCAAATGAAAAAGACATATCAAGGAAAATAATTAAGGAGATATGAAATTAACAAATTAAATTATATTAGAGTGGACATATATATCTTACTGTAGATTCACAAATGAGAGACACATATGCAGAAATTAATGTGAGATTTTTTTTTAATATAATTATTGACGGTACGGTACCAAAACCACAAACCACACATTTAATTGCAAGTTGTATTTTAGTCTTTTCGTAGCAGTTGAACCATTTTTTGTTGTTACATTTATAATATATATATTAATATTAATATTTAATACCATATATTTAAACTTGAACTATATGTTATATATTAGAGTCAGTTATAATATTTCATTCATTTTATAAAGCATATATATATAGTAGAATGGTTGACTAGCTACCCTTTCTTCATTAAATATATATTATTTTCTAGCAAACACATTTTTTATTCAGACATATGGTATCTTTGGCAACGAACTGAGAATTTTGTAATATGTAGTCAGACACTAGTTGTTGACAAAATGCACAAATTTAGGATATCGCTATTAGATTAAGTAATGGCGATAATGCTGCAACTTCACCTACTCCCCTTCCCAAAAATTAAAATTAAATCTGTAGCCACTTAACTAGAACATATATATATATAATGAGGAGGGCTCAAATGCCCCACTGCTTCATATGCCCCATTCGTGCCCCAACATCTATATCTTTAAATACAAAGTTGAAACATATCATCCGAACCGATCAACATGATATCCATGTTAAAATATGATTGAAGACCAAATTTTATATTTTTTGGAATTTTCTTACTATTTTTTAAGATAGATACAAAATCATTATTTTTAGATGGTCCAGAATTTTCTGATTTTGTACTTATCTTAAAAAATAGTAAAAAAAATTCCAAAAAATATAAAATTTGGTCTCCAATCATATTTTAACATGGATATCATGTTGATCGGTTCGGATGATCTGTTTCATCTTTGCATTTGAAGATATAGATGTTGGGGCATGAAACATTGGGGCATTTGAGCCCTCCTCATATATAATTCATCATGAGCGCGCGTCAGAGCTGGAGTTTTTGTCTAAAAATTAATTAAAACAAAATCAGAACCCATATTTGACCAGCATATATATATGAGGTCAATTTGGGTCCGATGCCCATCAGTCTCAAAAGTGAGTTCGATGGGTTTGATGACTATCCGATCTGCTTTCAGATTCGCACCCGCAACTTTTGGGTCTGCTTTAAAATTCATGCGCATGAATCTTAAAGTAGATCGGACGGTCCCGAAACCTGTCGGACCAAAATTTGAGTCCGATGGGTATCGGACCCAAGGTGTTCTCCATATATATTGCTATATATCTAGCTTAGTACATACATTCATGGGAAAATTTTGAGTTCTAGTTATGAATGCACGAGAAGTAAGCTTGGTAGGTTGGAAGTGTCACCTACATGAAATAGCTAGCTGAACTCCTATTGTACCCCGTATCTATCTATATATTCTATTAAAAAAAAGTTTCTTATAATTGAGAACTAACTTTTGGTCTAGTGACAAAGACAATGCTCTCCGTGTGAGAAATTAATTGCAGGTTCGAAACAAAAAAAAAAACAATTCTTTGTGAATATTAATTAATTGGATGGCTTGATCTTCAATCTTTATTCAAAAAAAAAGTTTCTTATAATTAATTTATGTATAATGTATAGTAAGGAAATTTAATTTATTTGGGTCTTTTTCTTTTACTTTTTTGAGTTAAATGTAGTAAATACTTTTCAATCAATAACAATTCAAAACAGTAGCATTTAAAATGTACATGTATATAGTTGCGTACATTTATAAAAAAACAGTAGCCAATTCATTCGTTAGAACTGCATGCTAATTTAATGTAAAAATTTATTTGGAAACAGCTAGCGCACACGGCTGTTGCAAGACCCAATAATAATAACTAATTGTTTATTTAATGTAGAAAGACAGAATCCATGCATCACAGTTCATTCTTTTGGGGACCAAAAAGAGACGCCACATTAACCTGCTACATACATACATACTCTCTTTTACTTATTCATTGATTGATTATAATATATATACACACACACACCTTTTTTTATGGTCTCTGCTTTATTTATTTTAGCTTCCACTTTAGATTAGATACCCTTGCTTTTCTCCTTTTCTATTTACCTTTAATTTAGCCTTTACCCTTCTTTATACACACATTTATACCCTCCCCCCCTCTTTATTCTCTCTCTTCTCTCTTTCCCGTATATATCTATACTATAAGGTCATTCCCATTCCTTCCTCCTCTCAAGAAGAGAGAAGAGAGAAGAGAAACAACCAAAGATAATGAAAGAATATAGCTATAGGGAGATTGAAGTGGCAACTGACGAATTTTCCCTTGAGAGATTAATAGGTAAAGGAAGCCATGGAAGTGTATACAAAGGGATGCTAAGAGGTGGGAAGGTTGTAGCAGTGAAGAAACCATCAATTGAAGGTGAGTCCAAGCTAGAAAATGAGATCAACATACTTGATTCTATAACCAACTCAAGTATAGTGAACCTCCTAGGGTTTTGTCATACTCCAACAAAAACTAAGCTTCTTATCATGGAGTTTATGCCTAATGGTTCTCTCCATGACCTTATACACATGTCTTCGACCCCTCCGTCCTGGACACGACGTGTGCTTCTCTCTCTTCAAATTGCGCATGCGATTCTCTCACTACACGAGGGCTCGCCATGGCCTGTCATCCATCGTGACATTAAATCAACCAATATTTTGTTAGACTCTAAACGGAAAGCACGAGTAAGTGACTTCGGTCTAGCAATTTCTGATGACGGTCAGCAAATACACCGGTCCGTGATGCCTGCGGGCACGATAGGCTACATTGATCCTTGTTACACCGACTCAGGGAAACTCGGTCCCGAGAATGACGTGTATAGCTTTGGCATATTGTTGCTAGAGATCATGAGCTCTCGAAAGGTTTTCGACTTTGATTCTGACCCTTCTAGTATTGTTTCGTGGGCTATACCTCTAATTAAGGCGCTTCAATGTGAAGAAGTTTGCGACAAGAGGTTGCCTCTATATAGTAATGCCGAGAAAACAGCTGTTGCGCAAATCTTAAACACCGCGGCACGGTGTTTGTCGGAAAATGTCAAAAGGCGGCCGTTGATGAGAGAGGTGGTGAAGGAGTTGCAAAAGGTAGTTGAGTGCATTAGGTGGCCCAGCTTTTGGTTACCATTTGATTGTAGGGTTTCTTGTTGTGTGCATAGGTGTGTTAGGGCTTGGAAGAGGTGTGTGAAGAAGAGGGTCACAACAACAAAAATTGTGTGCAAGGATCACTTGATGTTTGGTGGGGTTGATGATTCTGGCAGTGATGGTGATTTTCAACTAGGTTAGGGTTTTGAGGTGAGCATGAAAGAGGTTTGAGGTAATATTAGTCATGATTTAGACAAGGACAGATTCCAAATTTGGGACAGGGTACTCAATTAAGACTAGTTTTGGTCTTGTAAGGAATTATATGATCTTACAAAGTGTATATCAAATAGAGAACAGCTTAGCTTGTTACTTGCTTTATCTAGAAAGTCATATCAGAGTAATGCCACACAGTTTGCCGCATTGCTTAATGTAACATGAGATCACGAATTTGTATGGTTTGTGGCGGGGCCTTTGTAGGGTTTTATGCAAAGTTGAGTTTGGGTTGGTTTCTAAATTCTAATCCTATGTTTTGGGTATATAGTGGTGGTGTCATTCAACTTTGTCTTTTGTGGCAACCTTGTGCTTTGTGGGGTTATTCAACTCTTCTTATTATTCCATTAATTGTTCATTTTTTTTTTTTAAAAATTGCCATCCGTAATTGGTGCATAGGATAGGATAGGGGTGTCAATGGCATCCTTTTATCTGTTTATCTAACCCGTACTGTATCCGATAAAACGGGTATGGGCATTTTTTTTTTCGTAAACTTATCGGGTACGATTTTTTTCGTTATCTAAACGGATAAGAGTACGGGTAAAGCCTATTCCGTACCCGTTACCTGATCGGGTAATTATAAAAAAATTTATATATATTATATATATTAATGAGCAATGAATATTAATTCTTCAACTATTCTTGATAGTTGTTTAGACCTTTTAAACACGTATATATATTTGTGAAATGAATGTGTTTTAATTTATTATTTAGTAAATAATATTATTTTTATTATAAAAGCATACCCGTTATTTACCCGCTACCGTTTCGTAATCCGACAACCATAACAAGTAATGGTAGGGTACGGGTAAGATAATTCGTAGCGGGTAGGGTAGGGTACGGGTAAGATAATTCGTAGCGGTACGGGTATGAAAATGCTTCCACCAGATCCTTACCGTACCCGTTGACACCGCTATTGGTGCATGAATAATTGGTGACATAGATATTTATTGTAATATACTATCAAGCACTAGTTTGGATTAGGACCAGCAACTAACCTAACTTCTGTCAATTTTCTAATAGTAGATGCAACTTAAAATAAAATAAAATGAAAAAGAAGGAAAACTATACAGTAGCCAGTAGGTACTAGCTAGGTAGGGCGGTAGGGGAGGCATAGAGCGCAACGGCCCAAGTTCCATTTAGTGACAGGGTACCAAATTCGTCGGAGGAAAATTGGAAAAAGCAAGAAGTACGAAAAAAATTGCACCAGCCGGGAATCGAACCCGGGTCTGTACCGTGGCAGGGTACTATTCTACCACTAGACCACTGGTGCTGTTATTGTTTCTTGTCCTTATTTATATTTAATACACTAAACTCTTCATTATCTCTGCATCTAGAGTGGGCAAAATGGCACGGCGGAGCCGGCTCCGTCACGAAACGGCACGCGTGTCCCATGCCTGACCATTCGCGTGCCGTGCCATCTTTTGAAACTGTGGCATGGCACGTGAAAGATTTAGTCACGGCACGGCACGTCACGTAGTCACGCGAGTTACGTGTAATTAGGACCATTAAATATTGATTTAATGGTGAATCTTGAATAAACTAACATAAATTATGATTAAATGGTTACGCGAGTCACGTATGGTCACGGCACGTTAGACACGGCGTGACTCACGTGGCGTGACCATTCGCGTGCTGTGACCACCCCTTGACATTTTGGTCACGGCACAGCACAGCACGTGAAAAATTAACTTGATCACGGCACGGCACGTTTTTTCCACTCTATCTGCATCCATTCTTTCCACCAGGACTACTAGTCTACTACACGGTTGGCTCATTTCATTCTCCTTTTACCAAAATGAACTCTCTTTTAGACTTAACACGCATGTGCAACCAGATTTTTGTGTACTTCAAAGGGTAATAGCCACGCCATGATTTTAATTTTTTAATTATTTATATTAAAATTTCATTGAATTTTCTTCTTCTTTCAATTTTTATATACTTTAGCTTCCTTATAAAATATCAAATGTTCACTTGTAGTTTAGTGGTTAAAGTTATTTATTGTGGTTGTGGGAGATTTAGATTCAAACTCCACCTACCGCATTATATATTTTTACATTTTATGTTTCAGCCCCTTCTATCTAAATTTTCTAATTCCGCCTCTGAACCCACCATGCCACTGCACGGAGTTTTATCATATAAAATGCCAACAAAAATATTTGGATAAGATAACAAATTTAATTTATCTCACTAGCTACTCCTTTTAAGGAACAAAACTACAAGGTGAGCAAAGATTTTGATCCTTAGAAAATGGAGCTTAGATTGATGTGATTTGAGAGGACATGAATTGCATATTAAATTTTTTTTTTTCTGCAGATCATGGAATTGAACCCAAGATGATGTAATTGATGGAAAATTGCTTTTCTGATTAGATGAAATTGTCCTTTTATTTTGGCAGAATTATGTTTCCTGAATTAGATAGGCCAAGGATATAACCTTTGGAATTATATACTTGTCATTTACTTTGGGCTCAATGCAATAGAAGTATAGAACTATAAATGGAGCTTAACACTGTATATATGAGGTCATATATACTAGAACTTCTATTAATGGGCTTAGCCTAGTAGAACTAGGAATGATTACTTTGGCCCATAACCTAATAAACCTCTCATAAATGGGCTTAAAACACAGGAATCTTCTTATAAAAAAATTCAATTTAGATCAGAAGATGTGGTCAATTAAATAGTGTACAGTACTGGTGACCCAATGAGAAATTAAACAAGTCGGTTCATGCTAGAGTGGAAAAAACAAGCTGTGCTGTGGTTTTGGTCTCGTGCCGTGCCGTACCGTGACCAAATTAATTTTTCACGTGCCATACCTTGACCAAAATATCAAGGGGTGGTCACGGCACGCCAATGGTCACGCCGTGCCTAAACGTGCAGTGACCATACGTGACTCGCGTGACTTGCGTGACTATTTAATCATAATTTAGGTTAGTTTATTCAAGATTCACCATTAAATCAATTTCTCATAGTTCTAATTACAAGTGACTCGCGTGACTACGTGTCCTGTCGTGCCGTGCCGTGATTAAATCTTTCACGTGCCGTGTCGTGCCGTGTCGTGCCGTGCCAAAGTTTCAAAAGATGAACACAACATGCGAATGGTCACGGCACGGAACACGCGAGTCACGACACGCAACTGACACGCGTGCCGTGCCGTTCCATTCCGTAACCGTGTCATTCCGTGACGGAGCCGGCTCCACCGTGCTACTTTTCCCACTCTAGTTCATGCCATGTGATGGAATAAATTAAAGGGAGGAAGAATCATGTCTGGTTGAAGCCTTGGGCAACCTATCTTTATCTTCTTTGGTCACGTGACCATTGATGAGTGTAGCTCACTCTTTTTGAAGCTTTCTCAATTCTCACTTGGATCAATGCCTTGGATCTGACCATCTTGCCTAGCTTGCTGCGCTAATCCCACAAAAAAAGGAAGATTTCCCTTTTTTGTGAAGAGAATTAGCTACTTAAGTTTCAAGTTTCTTGTTTTTTGTCAGAGATGCCTGAGTTCGAGTTGTAACTTTATAAACAGGCTTATAAATTATAATTGCCAACATAAAACTGTCCATCTCCATAGCGCGGTATTTGATGCACATATATACATAAATTTTCATGCATAGTTATATATGCACGCACACAAATTTTAATGCACAAAAAATGCGAATTATGTACGAAATTCAGGTTTGTTTTGAAACTTTGATTTTAAATTGTCAATTTATAGAGAGTTCAATCTTAATTTATACAATTTTGACTTTGTCCAGGGTTCACATTTCTGTAAGTTTATATATTGACAATTATTGACATGTTGATACCTTCAAGTGTGTAGTCAAACTTAGGCGTCATTTTCAACAAACTATAATAATAATAATAATAATAATAATAATAATAATAATAATAATAATAATAATAATAATAATAATAATAATAATAATAATAATAATAAATAAATAAATAAATAAATAAATAAAATAACAGTAAGAATCTTTTACTAAACAGTAATATTAATATTAATGATACAGTGATAAATATGATGAAAAAGACAATAAAATATAATATAAAATATTTATGTAATTGCATTAGCCGGACTTAATTAGTATATATGATAACTATGATAAAAAGTAACAAACCACTAATTGACTTGTATATTACTTTTTTTTTTTCCAAATTTAGATTTTTTATGCAGTACCTTATAGATATAATGTAATATGTTAAAATTTTACCAAATATTGCACTTTTGTTAAAATTGGTGATTCTCAGTGTTTTAAAATTCGGTTATATTCGGTGAATATACGGCCGTATATTCCTACTCAGTGTCCGGCCGAATAGAAAATAGCTATTTGGACTGAATATTGAATCCATACTTTAAAAAATTAAAAACATTCAAAACTCATTAAAAGAGTTCCAGACCCGAATCCATAACCCATTAAATGAGTTTCAGACCCGCCAGATAGGTGTTCTCTTCAAGCATCCCACTCAGAAGTCTTTTATAACCTCTCTACATGCTGTCTTATTGTATTTAAGTACTGTGAGATTAAATATTTAATAAAAAATCCGAATAAGAATCCGCATATTCGGCCGCATACCGTATATGTGGTATGCGGTGGCCTTCCGAATACCGCATGAGAACCGAATATTAAAACACCGATGATTCTACATATATTCTTCTTAATAAGTATAAAGCTAGCGATCCTCTTTTGAGTTCCAATAAAAAGAAGTGGGGAGGAGAAAAACACCTTGTTCCAATCCTCCATATCAAGCAAGCTCTGACATGTGACCACTCACCCTTTTGTGCCAACTAAACTAGAAAGAAAAAAGGATATTTGAAGTAAATTAATAGTTCAATCAGTCATCGATTTCTAATCTTTTGTTGCATATATAATGGACATGATTATTATGAGCTGTATATTTCGGGCTATGCGACTGATGTAACAAGCTACCAACTGTATATAATTGTTTAAAAAAAGACAACATTATATAAGGAAATGGAAACGCATATTGCATTTTTTTTTTTTTTTGCTACATTTAAAGGGTAGTCTGCTTCCAACATATCTTAAAAGGAAAGTAGAGACAGAAGAAGAACCAACGAGCCATTAAAAATTCAAAAGCTTGATTGATCTAAATAGAAGAATCTGATTCTATAACACAAAAAGGTAAAGATAATATATGCTTAAGAATTTTTTTACAAATTGGGCCCTGTTACCCCTTGTTATTAAAGCTCTACTGGTTACACTATTTTCTATGCTTCCATTCCAACAATGGCCAAACTATTGAAGTTTATCACCTTCTTACTGGTCACCAATATATGTTTTGCTACTCCAGATATAAAACTTGAGGTAACATTGGTTGTGTATAATTTCATAGTTTTTAAGGCGCCATGTATAATTTAAAATTTGACATTCTCATTTTCAGTCATATGTGGTCTACTTGGGGGGTGCATCTGAGGATAAAACACCAGAAGTACTGCATGCATCCCATTTGCAGATACTGTCATCTATTATTCCAAGGCAATTAACTTGTTCTTAATAGTTTTCATTCTTCTTTTAACTTTTGGATGTAACAAATGTTATGTGAGTTCAATTTATTGTAATGTGTCTTTCACTCTTTTGCAATACAGTGAGGAGCAAGAAAGGGTGTCTCTTACCCAAAGCTATCAGCATGCCTTTGTAGGTTTCTCTGCCTTGCTTACTGAGAAAGAAGCTGCCGTATTATCGGGTTTGTTTACTATTTACATATCCTATAAATATACATTTTAATAATATTCTGGTATTGAGAAAAAGATCCATTTAAACAGAGTTAAAAAAAAAAGATAATCCGCCACTGGTACAGTCCAACCGTACCCGAAACTTGCTGACAATGGCCTTGATAAGGAATTCAGCATCATATGTTACAACTACTGAATAAAATAAAATAAGGCTGCTAATAGTACTCCACCTGCCCACTTCAGACTGGTACCAGTACATGCATGCATTTACTATACTAAACTAAGTGTGCCTCTAGCGATGTTGCTCGTAGTAAGCTTATCTGTTTTTTACGTTCGTGCATATGTATATTTATTTATTTATTTATTTTGTGAATCAGGGCATGAGGACATCATATCTGTTTTTCCAGACCGAGTTCTCGAGCTGCACACAACTCGATCATGGGATTTCTTGAATTCAGAGTCTGGTCTTCGGTCAGAGAGGCTAAGCAAGAGAGCTTCTAGTGACGTCATCATTGGCATCGTAGATACAGGCACTCTATATGTCTTTTTTATGACCTCTCTCTAACATTTATTATTATATTATCAGCATCATAGATACAGGCAGTTCATGTCCTTTTATTCAGTATGGATCTGTTGGTATGTGAAAATTGAATGTATTTGGGATACATATTGACAGAAATCTGACAAATCCTGACATCTCAGGAATTTGGCCCGAATCGCCTAGCTTTAGCGATGTAGGGATGACAGAAGTTCCTACTAGGTGGAAAGGAGTGTGCATGGAAGCATCTGATTTTAAAAAGACGGACTGCAACAGGTCACATTTCTTAGTTGTTTTTGTGTGTATCCTAATGAAACATGTCGCGATGTTATCTTTCAAAAAAAAAACAAAAGCACTCTTAGTTGAACTTCTTTTTCTTGCTAATGCCAAATAGTGAAAGTTCTAAAATTGTACACATTTGAAAGTAGAATGAGGCTATGGTACTTTGCAATGTGCAGACCGGTACGTACTATGGAATTATTTTTATGTTTTCAAAGTCCATAGTCAATCCAGACTGCTCAACATGATCCCCATATGAAAATGTACTTGCATATCAAAATTTTACATTTTTTAAGATTTTTTTTACTGTTTTTTTAGATAGGGAGAAAATCACTACTTTCAGATGATCCATAATCTTTAGATCATGTGATTTTCTACCTATCTAGAAAAATAGCGAAAATTAATAAAAAAATGCAAAATTTGGTCTCCAGGTATTATTTTATAGGAAGATCAACTTGAGCGATCCGGATTGACTGCTTGAACTTTTAAAACAAAGATATGAATCCATAGCGCAGACCTATGTGCGCATTGCATAGTACCACAGCCTCACTCTTTGAAAGTAAGTTCATAATGCTACTATAAATCTATAATTTATCAACACCAACATAAAAGTTAGTTACTTGTAAGAGTAAAAAGTATATCACAGATCATGTAAACTAGTTCCAAAATTATATCATTAATAAATAATTTTTGTCATACTGTAGAAGACACTTTGGTTAAACTGGTTAAATTGGAAATTGACAGTTCATGTAAATCCAAACTGTAGGAAGCTAATTGGAGCAAGATTCTACTCGAACCAAGCAGAATCAACCCACGCCTCACCTCAGTCAAACAAAACCACCGCTGTGGGATCACCAAGGGATTCTGTGGGTCATGGTACCCACACCGCATCCACTGCGGCTGGTACAGCAATAACCGATGCAAACTACTATGGTCTAGCACAAGGTGCATTTTTCAAGCTTGATAGACATGGAACAAGACTCATTTTAATTTATAATTGATCGAGTTATAAGCTGATAATTACAATACAGGCCTGGTGCGATTACATAATATGTACATGGTATCTAAAGAATCCTTTTCTTCTTTTCTTTTTTGAGCCTGTAGTTATATCAAGACTTTTTATCATCCTATTGCCTCAAGTAGGCACCAACAATTGTAAAATATTGAGAACTATTTAAGAAAATATCCATTGTGAAAACAAATAATCACATTGCATTTGCAAATGAATAGGTACGGCCAAGGGAGGCTCGCCATCAAGCCGTATTGCCATTTACAAGGCATGTTCTCTTGGTGGATGCTCCGCCTCGGCTCTTCTGAAGGCAATTGATGATGCAGTAAATGATGGCGTGGATGTGATCTCAATCTCCATTGGGATGAGCTCAGTTTTCCAGGCTGATTTTCTGAGTGATCCTATTTCAATCGGTGCTTTTCATGCTAACCAGAGGGGTGTTTTGGTCATTTGCTCTGGTGGAAATGATGGGCCCGAACCATTTACTGTGGTTAACACAGCACCATGGATTGTTACAGTGGTGGCTTCGAGCATTGATAGGAGCTTCCAGTCTAACATTCAACTTGGCAATGGGGTTGTTTTGAAGGTACATTATTATGTTAGTTTTTTTCTGAAGTGGAGATGATTTTGGCCACTTCTTTTTTAAGCATGAACCTTATAATTAATGTACATTTTCTTTCCTTTCTGACAAATATTTCCTTTGTACTTTTCTTGTTCAATATTGGTTTTATTTTAACTAATTAACTTTAACATTTTTTGGACAAATGAATCCAGGGTGCAATTACTATAAGAACTTGTACTAAAATTAATGTTAATTAACGAGTTCCTAGTATAATTTGTCTCATTGCCCGGGATTTGTTATTTTTAAAACTTGCAGGGAAGTTCCATAAATTTCTCCAATCTAACTAGCTCTGTTCAATACCCTCTTGTCTTGGGATCAGAGGTAGCAGCACAATACACGCCAGTAGCGGAAGCAAGGTAACTGAAAACTGAATTTTATTTTGACATCTAAAGCTCTGCATTACAAAGGAAATGCATAAATTGAATAATATTTCCCCCATTTTAAACAAATTTTACTTTATATTTCAGTAATTGTTATCCTGGCTCACTGGATGTGGACAAAACCAAAGGAAAAATAGTAGTGTGCGTCAGTACAGATTCAACAGTGAGTAGAAAAGTAAAAAGGTTGGTTGCAGAGGATGCCCGCGCCAAAGGTTTAATCCTAATTGATGAATCTACAAAAGGGGTGCCATTTGATTCAGGCAACTTTGCTTTCTCACAAGTAGGTAGTGATGCCGGCTCTCAGATTCTTGCATACATCAACTCAACCAAGTAAGTTAAGCATACTTGATTACTTGATTATGCCGAGTTTCTGATTTAAAAGTTGCGATAATTTCGGCAATCGTTATGTAATATTCTTTTTAAAATATACAGGAGCGCAACGGCTGTGATTTTGCCTACTGCTGATGTCAAGGACTTCAAACCAGCACCAGAAGTTGCATATTTCTCCTCACGAGGCCCTGGAGGACTCACCGAAGGAATTCTGAAGGTCTAAATTTGAAAGTTCATTAATTTTTTTTTTATTCTGATTTGTGCATGAAGCAGCATGAAAATTTTCCTCTATAATTTAAGATGAGGTTTCACTCTTGTAACAGCCTGATATCATGGCACCTGGAGTTAGCATTCTTGCCGCATCGATACCTTCAACAGATGCAGGAACCGTTCCATCTGGAAAGAAACCATCGAATTTTGCAATCAAGTCGGGCACTTCCATGGCTTGCCCTCATGTTGCGGGATCTGCTGCTTTCATCAAATCAGCACACAGGGCATGGTCCCCTTCTATGATTAGATCTGCACTCATGACCACTGGTACATTTCTCGAGACAAATTAAGTAACTATATTCAGAAAAAAAAAAAAAAATAGCAATTTTGAACTCTTATACTGGTAATATGGTACTCAACAATTATGGGGTCCTGTTATTAATTGAAACGGGACATCCTGTACTCAAAAAGTCGATCCGAACCGTTCAACATGATCTCCATATTAAAATGCTTGAAGTCCAAATTTTAGTTTAAAATTTGTTACTATTTTTTTAGATAGGTAGAAAATAACTGTTTTTTCATGGTCCAGAATTTTCTAAAAACAGTGATTTTCAAAAATTCCAAAAAAATAGTAAAAAGTGTTTAAAAAAATGTAAAATTTGGTCTCCAAACACATTTGAATATGAAGATCATGTTGAATGTTTGGATCGACTATTTAGACTTTGAAAACAGATATTTGTGCGGGAAGTAAAACACTTCCCGAAGCACCGTAGCCAAACTCATATTATTGTTAGGACCATAATTACTAAGTTTCATCCTTAATTAGAAATTTTAATGATTAACATTGTTTTTGCAGCTTTGACTAACAGCAATAATGGAAAGCCACTAACAACCAGTTTAGGTGCCAATGCAAATTACCATGACACAGGTGCCGGTGAAATAAGCCCGCTACGAGCCCTCAGTCCGGGCCTAGTTTATGAAACAACACCACAAGACTACCTCCAATTTCTCTGCTACTACGGATACAAGGAGCAACTCATACGTAAAGTCTCCGGCACCAATTTCTCTTGCTCCTCTGCGGGCCCGTCCCCTGATCTCATTTCAAATATGAACTATCCCTCCATCTCCATCCCAAGACTCAGCAAGAAGAAGCCGGTGACTGTCACCCGGACCCTGACCAATGTGGGCCCACATAACAGTACTTATGGTGCAACCATCGAAGCGCCTGAAGGAGTTTCGGTTAATATTTCGCCTGAGAAGTTGATTTTCGGTAACAGATGGCTGAAGGTTTCTTATCAGATCAGCTTCAGTGACTCTGGTGCACCCAAGGGTTACAGTTACGGGTCTGTTACTTGGTCTGATGGGGCCCACTCGGTTCGGACAGGTTTTGCAGTTAATGTCCTTTAGAGTGCCATTTGCTTCTTCTTCTTTTTTCTTCTTTTCTTTGTTTTTAATATGAAGCTTGCAGTATCTTGTTTTCTTTTTGTTTCTTTTTTTGGTATGCTGATTTGTCTTTACAAAACGTTCTAACTTTTAATTTTTGTCCTTTTTCCATGTATCTTTTATATAAAGGAAATAAAATTGCAATGTTGAGTGGTTCCAATTAAATTGAGACCAATTATATTTTTGGGCCATCACCTGTAAGGTGAATTGATTTCTTTTTTTTCTTTCTTTTTGAGACTTTAATTCATTGTCAATCTTTAGGTTTATGTCTCTTTTTTCCTTTAAAATTCCTTTCTTTTCATTAACTGATTATGTATACTTTCTAAAATGGAAATTATAATCATGTCAAGCATCCGGGTCCCGATTTCTCTAATTAAATAAATATAAAATTCAAAGTTTAATATATAGAAAAATGATACACATTTTTTTCAGAATAAGCCAGCAGCGATTGAAAAAAGAAAATTAATTGTCTTTTTTTTTTTTTCTAAGGCCGGACTATGATGTACCCGCCATAGGTCAGATAATGATAATGGGGCCACTTTCTAAATTGAATCATCGTTTGTGCTATATATACATCAGAAAGGAATGGACCCATTAAAGAAATTACGGCCTTATTGTTAAATTCAACATAACTCAAATGGAATTCTCAAATGGAAATGATAATCATATTCATATTCTCTACTGCAGTTTGGGTCCAATGTATCGGAAGCAAATTTGGATTTGATGGACATTGGAGCCGTCCGATGTGTTTTATGATTTGTGCGCACAAATCTTAGAAGATGTGTACGAATCTTAAAGCATGACGGATGGTTTCGATGCCCATCGAACCCAAATTTGTTTTTGATGGACATCAGATCCAACCTTTTCTTCAGAAAGCGACCCTAGCTCGTATCGGAGTTAAATTCACAAATAAACTTGGTGAACCTAAGAACACCCTAGTTCTACTCTATATTTGATACTCGTAACAGGAAAAACAGTTCTGGCTGGCATTTCTTATCCCACCATTCTAGTTCCAAAATTGGTTTGTCATTTTCTTCCTATGCAGGTTTGTTGGTCTCATTTAGTGATACCTATTTTTCAAAAAAGAAAAAGAAAAAAAAAATTGAATCTCTGTGAAATGACAAACTTGTACAAAATAATTTAATGCTTCTGATAGTTAAATCTAACGATCTAATATATATATTCTCATAATGTAACTGTGCAATCTAATTAAACCTTGATGAATTGTAATGGACATTCTTAAAATCTTTAAATTTTACTGTAGTACTTGTGCATCTAATACTTTATATATAAGCAGGTAAGTAGCAGAAAAAGTATTTGTGTATTTTTCTTCATATGCAAGTCTATAAATTACCTCATTTTATGATAAACCAACCTGAATTTTAATCTGAACCAAACCAAATCAAGCCATATCCTAAACCTTACTGAAACCAAATCTGAACTTACCCAGACCGAACATAACTCCAAACCCAAATAAATCGTACCCAACCAAATTTGAAAAGACTATGCACTAAAAATAGGAAATGATCAACAGCTATGCATCATACAAGGAAATAACCAAAATATCCATATAAGCTGATAGATAAAGCCATAAAATAATTATAACACTAAAACGAACATATTTGATTTTACATTCAAATAAGCACCCCATCTCACAAGTACATATTCCCTTTTTACTCTCCTATCTAAGAAAAGAATTTAAGGATAACAGGGGTCAGAGCTGCTTTCCTCGAGACAAACCATGAGAAACAGCGATTCTATCTGTTGCACAAATTTAGTACAGTTGCTATACAACAAAAAAGCCCCAATTCACCTCTCCCACATCTCATCATTCCCAGTATACAACCAGCACAACATCATAAATTTAATTTACACGCACAGCACGGGACTATTTTTCTCTTCCATGAATTAAAGCAGCAAGAAAAAGCCAAAAACAGCATATCACTTTTTTTCCTCCTATCATTAGTCAACAATGTTAAAGCTAACACTGGAGATGGCACAAAATGGTATTTACAAACTGAAACTGCTGTCAAGTCTAGTTTTCTTCATTTTTTTTTTTTTTTACTTTTGCAGAATGTTAATCTACTTTCCTACTTGGCACGAAAATCATGCCTAAAAACAGTGAGATTTTGAGTAAATTTGTCACGGTTCTTCGATTCTAGACTCATAGTGACATCTGCCATGAGCTTATCAAAACATGCTGAGAGGCGCTGTTGTTGATCCACTGGCTGTAAATTCAAAATTAAACAGGATTTTTCTCTGCATTAGAAAATATGAAACTCGGAATTGTAATAATAGAGAAATGGTCAGTAATGTCTTTAGAGAGATTCAAGTTTTCTCAAACCTGTGAAGCCAAAATTTGTGCTCTCAGATCAGCATAAATCTGCAGGCCAAAAGAAACATTCACCAAAGTGAAAAGAAATGGAAACAATACATGTTTTTTTTAAAGAGGAAAGAAATGAAAAAACAGGGTGGAAGAGAGAGAGAGACGCTCCACCCATTTTTTGAGAGATAATGGACATTACCTGCTCGCTAATCAAAATCATACTAAGCATAGGTCTACTAAGGCTCCACTGATTTCCTGTATCTTCAAATAATACTATCTCAAACAGGCTCTTCAACATCTACAAAAAACAGTCCACGTTATCATACATAAAACAAATAATTAACAAATTATTAAACCTATTTAAAAAATAATTAAAATTTTAATTAACTAATTATTGAAGGGGCATATAATAGAAAAACTTACTTCAGGGAACAAGTTTGGCCACTCGGCTACATGCCGTGCTAGATTTAGAGCGGCTTGAGATGGAGGTCCTTCTGCGGCAGTTATGTTGTTGAAATAAAATGAGGCCAGGTTATCTATAGCAGATGCACACTGCACAGAAATATCAATTGACAAAATCAGCATTTTAGTCTCCAAAATTGAGAAGCCGAAAAAATATGTAAAGACACAGACCTGGGATGCTATGCCAGTATCCAAACCCTTTAACCCTGACTCAAGTGAGCTAGCAATATGCATAAAGGTACTTGAATCAAGATTCAAAATAAAGGCTATATGGTTGCTGAATAGAACCTCCACATATGCAAAGTATGCTTTTGATAGCTGAAAGACAAGAAAAAAAAATAGAAAAAGTAAATAATTAAAAAGCAATCTTAAAGTCTTGACAACAAGTGCATAATGGAATATAGAATGGAACTCATTTATAAAGCCCAAACATACCTTCCTGTAAGCCAATACATCTGACAAAGGAATAGAGAGTGTCATTTTCAGAGATACATCAAGTGCATCTGCAAGTGCTCTATCCCCATACAGCTCAAAGACACCGAAATTCACATAGTTCCCGGCCATGGCTGCACATACATTGCAAAAGTATTATTTTCTTTTAAATTTTTATATGAAACAAATAACAATAAAATTAGTGCACAAGATATAAAATTACCCCTTGTGAGGATGGTCAGAGAAATCCAGATCCCTTTGTACTTGTTGGCATACATATCAGCACTATTGGGAAGGGTAAAAATCCTTGAGCCATAAGCCACAATCACCTTGCTAACCTCTCTAAATAAAAGGATTCCATTTGGAGAAGAGCAATCAAATGTCAGCCTTTGAGCCTTGTTCAGAGCAAACTCTGCCATGAACTTCAACAGAGGTGTTGTCACCTGGACAATTTCCATTGCAAAATAGTTAATAAACTCCCCTTACAAAATCACAATATAAAATTTACAAGAATAAAAACACTAATAATGACCTGAGGTACATCAGCCCAAATAGAGATGGCTTTCATAAGCAGTGGCATGTGAGACGGGTACATCCAGTCAAAAAGCAGCCCATATGTCCTTCGGCTGAGCAAAGAAAATAATATTCAATAATACATAGACATTACGAAGATATATTAACCAAAATATTTTACTTGAGAATGCACCTGTTTGTTGCCATGGTGATTCCTCTTAGATCTCTCATAAGGCCAATGAACGCATGTTTTACCGCATCAGTGCGAAAAGCAGCTTCAGGTGTTGCCTCCAGACCGACCACAACCTACAAATGCATACTTTGCCACATCAACACATGAAAAAGAGAGCTCTATCTGCACATAGCAGTGCATACGATATATACCTGTAAAAGGGGCTCCATGAAAGCTTTGAATTTCACATGACCTTCCTCCATAAAAATCAAGTAGCCGAGAATGTAATAAAATGTAGTCCTACTTCTCGAGCATCTATATTCCTCAAGAAAAGGGAAGTTTTCCCTCTGTAGAATTAAAACAACTTTTAGTACCTTGCAAAGGCACAGAATAGAATAATACAACACCAATAACAGGATAGGGGGAACTCACAGAGTGATTTCCAATTATGAATTTTATACTATCCAGCTTAAGCAACAGCTTTCCAGTCATATAACTGCAAGCATTACAATAAGTCAGAACATTTACAAATATAAACGGGGTGTAAAAAAAGAAGAAACAAGAAAAACTTACCCAGATGCCAGCTCTAGGAAAAGGTTTAGAGTATGCTCAATCACCTCTTCACACTACCATAAAGCAGTACAAATGCAATTTTATTAGAGGGGAGAACAGAGGAAAAAGGGGGGGGGGGGGGGGGGGGGGGGGGGGGGGGGGGGGGCGCTAATTAATTGAAAGTATTAATAAACGGGACAATTACCTCAGTCTAGTACTTGAGATTCGTAGCAATTTTACCAACCAATCAATTGAGACGAACTAGATGATCATTGAGACCAATACGCTCAGTCAATCTTGTATATAGCTGCTGTATGAAAGTAAGAAAAAGGGAGGGGAAATGACACTCGATGCAACAAATTACAATCAGATAATTTCTTTTGATGTATCAGGTTTTGCTCATTACCTTCGAAGTATGTATAGCTTGGTCACCAACATAAGATTTTCTGAAGTTCTGGTAAAAAGTAAGTATTGCACGGTCTAATCTTTGCTTGCTTATATCATGATACCTCTGGCAAGAAAAGAATATTTCATGTAAGAATTTTTCAAACAAAAAAAAATAAAATATAAAAATTACAATTGCGAGAAAGTAGCACAGATTTAAAACAATAATTAGTGCAGCAATATATAAGGCTCCATGTATATAACCAATTCACTAATTACCTGTGCATGGAGACCGCTATCTGTTATCTTGATCAGCTGTAAAACCCGCGCAGCAAGCTCCGCATTAACTCTTGTGACTCAGTGCTATAAATAATAAAATAGAATCCAAAAACAAATTATCAACTTCACAATAAACAAAAAGTAGATGATAAAAGGTAAATTCATTGAAAGTGTCAACTATAACATACGTAGAACTAATAGACTGTCTGATCTTTAGGATAGCAGCAATAATATGAACAAGCCATGTAATCTGCCCTTCAATTACATTCAGCTCAGTTCCATCTCCTGATGCCGGTGTTGCTGCCCTTTCCTATAAACAAACACAAAACCAAGGTTTTTACCTATTCTTTTTCTTTCAGTCCCAATGTGATCTTATGTGTTGTTGATAATTTTCCCAATTGCAAAAACAAAATAATAATAAAAAAAAATAATAAATCTGTCATTTTCTGTTTGCTTTACTTTATTTCTTCAACTAAGGAATTTGGACTGAACAGGTTGGCAGACAGCCATAGCTGGTATTGTGGTACCTCACAGTATAATTAGTGGCCTAATAAGCAAAGCAGTAAGACATAAAACTAAAATAAATAAATAAATCTTGCTCAAAGCACTAAAAAGTATTTTAAAAAATTATCATACCGTATAAGCTTGGAGAAGAGGTTCCATGATTTTTATGATGTAGAGACTGGTTCTTTCATACTGCAGTTCACATAAATGTTGAATATTACATTAACTTGTTCTGACAGCATTTTCTTTTCCCATGTAAAAGAAAACAAAGAAAGACAATGTTTGATAAGCATCAGGAAAAGAGAAGCCAAAACTAAGAAACTCAGTTGATAAATACCTGAAATCTACAGAGATAAGGGAAGCTTTCAAGCTGGTCTTGAAGAAGTTCAACATTATCCAAAGGATTATCTTCCAGGTCTTCCGGGAAACCAGCCTGACATTCAATCTACGGCTAAGAAGCATATCAAATAAAGTAATGATATTAATACCAACAGGATAAAACTCATACCTGAACAGAGTTAAATCTAGAGCTGATAAAACCTTCTGTAATTTTTGGCACAGTTTCATCTAACAGACTTGGTGTATCCCCCTTTAAATAAGGCACTGATGTTACCAGCCTTGACCAGAGACCCAGAAGGTAGTAGACACTGCTGCTGGCCCACTGGGAAAGAAAGAAAACATGAATATAAATAAAAATTACTAAATTACAAGACCAACAACAACAACAAAAATTTAGCAAACCAACCTGCCATGACTGTAGTGATTTTGCAGTAAATTCCGCAACTAACCGTATCCACTCACCATAAATTTCAACACTCAGCAGCTCTGACAACTAAACCGAACAAAAAAATGTCAAGCAAGCATGCGATTTTGACAAGTTTTCATATAACATTCAAAAGATGAAGAATTAATTATGTCTTAATTTTTTTTTTAATTGAACAAAATGCCTTAGTAAGTCAAGCGACAAAATCCTTCCACTCTTGATCAACTGCTAAAGAGGGTTTACCTGATAATTAGCTTTGAAACGACCCAGCAAGCGGCAAAACTCATGGTAGTTGTCATGATTGGCAAGGCCTGAAATAGGAAAAAAAAATATATGTGAGTTCAATTGAAACCAACAATATTCCATTTGTGTAGTGCAAGACGACAGCAGGACCAGCAAAGAGAGTCTATTTGTTATTTTTACTTAAGAGAAAAACTAAAAGATAAATAAAAATAAAAAATTATTTCCATCGGCGTTTGTTGACTGCATATAGCAACAGATGACAAATAAGTAAAATAAAGCAGACAACAAAGTTGAACCTTGGCCAGTTTGAAGTATCTCTTTGGTGCCGCCCATCAAATGAGAGAGATACTGGGACCTTGAAGGATCATCAGTAAACAGAGAGCGCCTTACGGAAGCCAGTCTAACCAAACATTCTAAAGCCTGAAAAAAAAGTAAAAAAGAAAATAAATAATACAAGTTGTTCAGATCTGAGAAGGAAAGGCATGAGAGGGGAAAAGGATATCCTTAGTATGGTTAACCTACCTCTTTTGAGAGGGGAGGCTCGGTGGTCTTATAGTAATCGAAAAATATCTGAACAGTTGAAGGGTCTTGTAATAGTGGCTTCCATGAAGATGGAATCTACGTAAATTATCACAGGGAAAAATTATAGCACTGGATGATTGGGAAAAGGAAGAAATAACTGTTCAAAATAGAAACCAAGACCAATTCATAGATTTACAAACCTGCACTGTACCAAACTCGTCAGAGCTTTCATCAAGAGACATGCCGATAAAATCAAAAGACAAGCACTTGAAGGCAAGTGACAGAGTGAGCTGCCTTAAAGCGGCAGGTACTGTATGACAATCAGACAAGAATGAAATGTAACAAAACTCAAAGAGTAAAAGAGGAAGTCTTATCTAAAACCTTCAATACCTTGCACATTTGCATCACTATTGAGTTGGTGCAAGGAGGTGATAGAAATCTGGAAGATTTGTAGAAGAGACTGATCTCTAAATGAGGTGGCAACTTTGCGATGAAGAGAAAGAGGCATCCCCGGAATTGCCTGTTGCAAAAAAATGTCAGTCCTAGGAGATTATAAATTTTACGCGCAGTATATATAGGGATATATGAATCAATAGGGGCTCATAACCGCAATCAGTGTTTTCGGCAAAATAACAATTAAATTAACATTTTTTTTTTTTTGGTAATTGTGAAAAGACAATCGGTCACACAAACAGATAGGTTCCATGATTGAATAAAATGTTCACTGTGAGAGAAATTCACATCTTTTTAAAACTACCTGGTTCATCTCAGAGACAAGCTGATTTAATATCTTCAGACCTATTGCATAGTGATCAGAGGATGCCTAAAATTCAAACGAGCACAAAATTATATAACACTAGAGTCTGCGACCAATATCATTAAAAGAAAATCAAGAAATACAAAACTTAAAATTACAACTAAGAATGGAACAAATTACATCCGCATCCATATAGGAAATATTGAAGGAGGATAACCACAAGCTCGTTATGTAGATTTGGTGTTTGGATAGGAATAAGTCGGTGAAGTGTCTAATACACAAACCCAACTAAAGAATTTAATAGTGGGGTCTAAAGCATTTAATTTATTTTAACATGTTAAATATAACCTTTTATGTCATGTGCTTAATGGGATAGTGACATGTGGCAGGGTGGTCAAGAGAGGCTTGATTCCACACTAACCCGACACGACATTTATGATAGAATTGAAGCCGTAGATATGTTATGTAACAACTCCAAACCTATAAAATCCCATAAAACCTAGTTTCTAACCCTAATCTCATGCGCCGCCGAATAGCATCTCTTTACTCTCCCAGTCAAAAACAATATAACCTAATAATTTAAGGTCTTTTTAGACCTTTGATTTTGAGCATAATACAAGCACGCCATAGAACATAATCTTAAAATTGAACTCTAATCGCTCCCTTGCTAGCCAAAAAGCAGAGGATGCTACCCCGACAACCACAAAGGTAAAAACTCTACGCCGAGATCTTTAACATATTCCTTTTTGGTAATGAAAAACAAGCTTGCCTTCACTAATCTATAATTAACAGAAGGATCTCCATCCATGGCAAAAAAATACGTGTCCCTACTCCGAGTGAACTACAAACATGGGAAATCCTAAATCTCAGTTTATATGGTTTCATGATTTGCAAGAAAACCTAATCTTGGTATTCAGACTCTCTCTCAGGTAAGCTCAATCTCCTTCATATTATTAATTTTTTTATTTTTTTTAGATTTCCCAGAAATGAGCTCCCACACACTCAGTTGCTATGTAAAGTTCTTTAGCTTTAGAAAATCCAGCTTTCTGGTTACGAAAATGGCCTCCCACATATTCAGTTGCTTCATCAGATTTCCAAATATTCACTGTTAGATCTGACAAGCAATTTGTGGATGCCTTGTCTGGACTTAGAAAAGTAATTCTTTAACCCTCACTAACTATCAAAAAAGAAGATATTCTTTAAAAATCAATCCTCTTTGTCATACAAAGTGCCTAACAAAATTATCAAAAATGTGCATCATTATTTTCGTAACTAGAACGACCAAGGTATGCATCCGTATATTCATAAAACAACAAATAACACCAGCAATATTAGGGTCAGATCAAACTTGAATAAGCTTTAAACAGAGACCCTAAAATACTTCTCTCTCATAAGCTAGGTTTCACCTGAGAAATAGTGCCGGACATTTTTCTAATTTTTAGCACCAAATAGCAAGGTTTCTTATTTGCAGGATGTTATATATTTTTAAGTTGTTAATTAATTTCATCAAAATAACAAATGAACCTGGCTCAGGAAATTTGTGGCTTCCTTAGCAATATCTCTAAACCGCTCCTCCTCCAACCACCCAGATTTTGTGATGCGACATAAAAGCTGTATTAGCGATCCTGTCACAAAGCTCTGCAACTCGGATCCTCTGGTAGCTAGATAGTTTACAACATAATTCCCTTCACATAGACCACAAATGGATCAATTTTAAACACAAAAAAATTAATAGAGAAGTCTATGTAAAGGAGCTTGAGAAATAGGTAAACTTCACTTAACCTGTCAATATTGGTGTTAATTTATGGGACCTAATTTTGATGTCTAAAATAGATAAATCATAGAATGTGCTGTTGAAAGATCAATCATAGAAATAAAGCATAATGCATAATCTGACTTAAGGCCCGAAAATATTAATCCACATGCATGTGCATAAACATACATAGACAGCTACAAATTTATGCAATTATAAATAACCAGAACAATATGTAAAGGGTATTAAGGTTAATATACAAAGTAGATAATCCTATTTCTATCAAAGACATTCACAAAAAAAAAAAAATTATATTTTTGCATGGACTAAAAAAGCATGTAACAATTATATGTAATCAGAAAAAGGGAAATTTACGGATATCAAGGCGCAGTTGCAGAGAAAGAGTTTGACCGGCAACTTGCTTCAAGAGGCTTGAACTGGCCAACATGAGCGCATAAGGAGTTGAAGCATTGTCTAGAATGTATTGGCACTGTGCAATGTAATCTGAGTTCTCAGAAAAGCACTTGAGTGCACTTTCAGCATGTGCTCTTTCCACCGAGTCCTGTGAAGTGTAGAGCCTCTGACATAGCACTTCCAGCTGTGCTAGGCTCTCCATTGTACCAACACGCAATGCAAACCAATTTCTGTTACAAGTACCAGTGAGAAATGCAAGTTGCAAGAGCGAAAACAAATGGATTCAGGAAGGGAAACTATTTCAAAAAAGAACAAGTTTACTTATTCAGGATTGTTGCATTACATTAGTGTACAACAATAATACTTTCAATTTCAATACACTATCAAGAGAAGCTCAAAGAAAAAGAGAAAAAGGCCCCGTCAAGTAATTGTTTCCTAAATGAATCCTCAGTGCAATGCTCGAGAGGAAAATATACAAATCTGCAAAAGTAAAGGAAATGATATTCAGTCAATAGTGTGAAAACTTATTCCTATCTATGGTTTATTCATACCATACATCGTTACGGATTAAGAATTTGGGGCCAAATGTAACTCCATGAACTACTATCACCTTCTCCAATGTTGATTTGAATATCAAAAATTAGAAAATGTAATTGTCAGTGTAAACCTATACCTATAGTCCTAACAAGGCTCAGCAAAACACATTTTAGAAAATACCAATAGCATTTGAAAATTAGCATAAGGTACTTAACTTAGACAGTACTGTGTAATATCTAAGGCATAATCAAGAATAAGTTCTAATTGGTTAACATAACTTTTGAAATATGATTATTTTCTAAATATGGTTGATTGCTTGAGAGATTTCAGTTGTTTCTCTTTATCAATTTAGTGAAGTAAGAACTCACACTCATGCACATTTGAAAAATGGATTAAAAAAAAGATTTATATTCATTAACTTTAGTTGATTGGAACTAGAATTTTGCTATTCTTTCTATTCTTGATGAAAACAGAAACTAAATGAGCAAAAGAGCATCACTTTGTTTAGTTCCTTTCATAGCAAGACTAATCAAATATTCAAAGAAAACCCGATTCTCACTTTCATCAAACTTGCATCAGCCATTCAGCCTTGGGCTCGACTTGGTCAAAAAGATAGTAGAAATTTTTAATCAACCATGATCAAATTTCGTTCTGTTAGAGATCTCCAGTGTTACTGTATAACAAATTATGATTATTACAGCCTTCTTTGCTCAATCAGCCAACAAATTTTCCCCACATTTGCCTGGGTTGATTAAAAAAACCCCCCAAAATTAACATTACCAGACGAAATCTAAAGAAAAGTTCCCATCTCTCGATCAAAGAATTTCCCCAAACAATAAAATTCAGCACGATTCTAAGACCTCAATCCAGTACACGATCAGAGACGCAATCCCAATCGATAGAAACAGTAGATGAGGTACTTGTCGGATTGGGGAGAAGGTGGATACCTTGTTGAGGGGAGACCCTTGTTCGTTCGTTACTATCTCTTTCGCTCTATTTTATCTTCTCTTTTGCTTTCTCTCTGTCTAGATCGTATAGCTGTCGGAAGAAAGGATTTAAATAGTAGAGGCCTCAGAAGTCAGATCCGGGGAGAGGAGAGAGAGGCTGAGCCTGAGAGGTGTGGCGTGATTAGTACGATGCGTTTGTGTGCGGGGCTGTGTATCGAAATTGGCGATTAACGATTTCTATCGCTCGCTGTTTTTTCTCTTCTCTCGCTTGCGTTTGTTCCAGGCCTCCTTTTTTATTTCTTTTGCTATCTTTCTATTTTATTTTTCTTATTTGAAATTTTTTTGAAGGGACTCCACTAAAATAAATGGTACTTGCGCCTGTAAGCTGTTGTAGGGTAAAGATTTTAACAGATTAGTTTTGGCTTCAGACAGCACGGGCAGAATCAAAACAGAACCGGATATGGTTAGTGCGCTGCATGAAGCATAAACTCTCTGTTAATATCTTTACCCCTGTTGTAGCGTGACTGACAAATGACAATGTGTCCCCTACGCTTGAGATTTCGTGTCTCTGCAAGTGCTGGTATTTATTATTTATTTATTTATTTATTTATTTTTTGTTTGGTGTGGCGGGGGTTGCTGAAATTTTATTAATAGAAAATAAAATAAAATATTGACATCTTGAAGAACGTTTTATTGGAATTCGAGATGTAGCAAAAACGTGATGGTCTATACGTCCATGGCACTGTAGTGGACGTTATAAATCATAACGTCCAGTTAATTGGATCTCTAATGATCTCTAGTAACAAAAAACATGTAGCTGGACGTTAGTCAATAACGTCCAGTACGTGGTTTTTTTTTTCAAAAAATCACAAACTGCAGCAAGCAAAAAAAAAAACAATGTAGCTGGACATTATGGACCATAACGTCCAGCTACAGTGTTTTTTGTTAATTAGATCATTAACGATCAGATTAACTGGACGTTATCAACTATAAGTTCAGCTACAGTGCCCTGGACATCAGGGACCATCACGTTTTTGTTACATCTCGAATTCCAGCAAAACATTTCAATGTCAATATTTATTATTTTATTTTATTAATAAAAATTTCGGGCGGGGCGGGGAGGGTGTTCGAGTGCTAATATTCAAGTCACGATTATTATCATTAGCATAGTAACATATCATCCTTCTTTTGACAAACTATAATTGATTTTGACATTTTAAATAATTAAGAGCTCGTTTGGTAAACTAGGAAATGACGTCGAAATAGTGCTGTGTGATACTCGTGAATCATAAATTAAAATTCTGATAGAATAGTGTAATTAGGAATAGAAGTAGAATAGTGTTATTGTGCACATTTTAATGTTTAATGACTCAAATTCGTCTTTTAAAGCTGATCTAATAGTTTTGATATTAAGTTCACGAACCCTCTTAACGAGTTGATTCACACTAACTAATTTGAAAAAATTTAAAATTTAATTTGCAATACATATTCATTTTATAATCATGTTGAACTGTTCGGATCGACCGTTAAATTTTGAAAACTCAAATATTAAGCCGTAGCACGGACCAATCCGTGCTATGCATAGTACCGTAGCCTCACTCATGCAGATATCATGTCTATACAAATGAGAGAGTTGATGAATGTATTACCTTATATCAAGTGATTTGAAATTCCGTGATATGAAATTTACAATTCTTAATGCACCGTCAAACATTACTCAAATTGTATAAAAATTGTAATTTTTTTTTATTACAGACGCAGGATTCGATCCTATTCCCTTTTGAAAGAGGAACTATACCACTTCCAGCTGTGCTACCACAGCGGTGGTAAAATGTAATTGTTAGCTAGTACTCAAGTGGTAGCTGGTACTCAGATAGTTGCTGGTGGTATCTGGTTTGGATCGATGATGAGTAGTGTCTATATAGGTCCAAAAATGCACCTAATTTATAATAGTTGTGAAAATTCATGATTAATCAAATTGTCAAAAGAAAAATGTCATTATTAAGTGATTGCGCATTTTTTTAAGGTAATTAGAACAAACATATTTTATATAGGTGAGAAAAGTTAAAAAAAAAAAAAAAATCAACGACTGCATGCTGGCGATTTAAGAAATAATAAATGCAAACAATGTACAGTGTTGGTCATCGGAAATACCATATTAGTTACAATGAGTGTATCTCGGTCATAATTGTATCATTTAATGATATGCATGCACAGTTTATTTGCAAGCCACTCTAAAATTTTCTTTGACCAAACTTATGTGCTTAATAACTCAGCACAAATTTAAAATTACTAAAAATTTAAAGAAATTTTTATTTTATTTTTTATGAACTAATGTTATTTTATTATAAAAAACTAAAACATTGTTCTAGATTATAATAAAAATAGAATTGACACTTAATCTAATAGAATCAAAATTAAGCAAAATAAATGAAGTTCATAAAAATGTATATATAATATATAGGGAGAATTGCTGGTGTGCCCATGAAAATATCCTAAATTGTCTATTCCCATCAAAACATTCAAATTGCTTATATCCCCATTATAAATTAGATTCTTTCTTATTTCCTCAAGTATTGATTAAATCTTAAAATATAAACTGAAT